>VWYI01035365.1:81160-98557 GCA_013399455.1 Anthoscopus minutus
CCCGGGCACAGGTACAGGGCACAGGGGCCGGGGCCCGGGCTGAGGAGGCGCTGGCGGCGCAGGGATGCTCAGCCGAGCGCGGCTGCGGCTCTCCGCGCAGAGGTGGGGCGGCGCCGGGGCTCGGCACGGCACCTCGCCGTCCCTCCCGCAGCCGGCCCCGGTGCGCCAAGCAAAGCCCCTAGTCGGGGTGCTGCCGGCGTGTCGGAGAAACGGGGCAGCGGCGGGGACCGCGTAGCGGGCTTCGGTCATGACATCAGGTCTGGAATTAAATGGGAAAGCACGTGGGCAACAGCGGGGCTGTGCTGGAGCGAGAAGGACCTCCGTGCCAGGGGCGGGAGGATGGTGTCAGACAAAGGGGTGCCGCCGAGGGACAGGGCTGTCAGCAGCAGTCTAAGGGCCTTTCCCCATCCGGGCTTGGTGACACAAGCACGACACCGAACCTTGCACCGTCACCCTCCCGCACTGGTCACTGACTTAGGTGATCAATCTTTGTCATCCGATAATGGGAGGTTGTAAAAAAACCATTACATGCGCCAGAAAGCTGCCGAAGAAATTACTTCTCTGATTTAATTTGTATTAGGTTTTGGGGGTTGTTTTGTTTTGGTAGGTTGGTGATTTCTGGGGAGGGGCAGTTGTTCTTTCTTCCCTGTAGATACCCCATCACAGCTTTTTCAACATCCTTGGTAGCTTAAACACACCTTTGGAAAGGGGAAGCTGGACAGTCTTGTGTAGAGAACCCGTGGAGTGGAACAGGTCACCCTGCTGTGGAGCAGCCAGCTTGTAGACTCATCTGTCTGGTTAGTGACTTGCCTCTGGCATCCTGATCCTTCTGCTTGGGCCTGGTCACTCCCTGTGCCCAGGGCTGGTGCTCCTCCTGCCCTCCAGAGATGGCTCTGAGGCCTCTCTTAGCAAACTGGATTCCTACATTTACATCCCCCACCTCAGCCCTGCTCTCTGGTTCGCAGTAACAAGATCAGAAACAGATTCTGTTGTCCAAGAAAATCAACTGAAGTCCCTGGAGAACTAAATGCCACTGCCAGCAAATTTCAATAAGAGAATGGGGGAAAAGGGCAAATACCTCCAAAAAAAAGTAGATTTACAGCATTCTATAAATTATTGAACATACAGCATTCATTAGGCAAAGACAGGCTTTGTGATGCTGGTTTATGTTTTCGCTGTTTCTCAAACTAGCAGTTCCAGATTTGGTAGTATCATTGTGCAATAAAGGATCATTTTTGGCAGCCTGGCGTACAAAAGCCATTGTCATTTTCCTATTAAAGCAGAGACCACCATAGAAGGATCCACTGACATAGTATTTTTTGTGTAACTTCTCAGATAAGCTTCTTGGAAAAAAAGCTTTATTCTTTCAGCTGAACCTGCAAGTTTCCTTTTCATTGATTAAAATTTAAAAATATCAGTGAGTCAAAACATGCACTACATGTATTCATGTCATTGCTTTTGATTTTGTTTTGTTGACTAAACATAACTTCACTCCTGCGATCCCTAGCTATAACAGACACATTAGAAAGGGGATTTAGTGTGCCCAGCATGAGGATAATCAGCATTCCATTACTTAAAATAACTTTCAGCCATCTTGCAATTTTATTTGTGAAGCTGCTTATGATTTCAAGTTTAGAAAATATTTCCAGCATATATTTGCATTTCCAGTAGTTTTGATGTCCACATACTCTGTTAACATTGCCCTGTACCTTTTAAAATGGCATCTGAAAAATTTCCTCGCTAGGACTTTCCAAAGACAGAGCTTGGTCAGAAGAGCTGGAAGAATTCCCAGTGAAACTTCTCTACTCCCAAGCTCAGGATTTGTAAACACTTTCTCTAAATATAGAGTAGGGTCTGATCAGCAGTTAACTCTTCAGTCTTAGGTCCTGCAGATATTGTGTATTAGATGTTGCAAGTTAACATTGGATTTGGATATCCCACACTTCGTGTTAGACGAACCGCCACCTTCCCAAGGTCTGCAGAATTTCAAGAAAAATTCCCAGTAAAAGAATTAAGATATGGGAGCAGGCAGATGTATACTGATAAAGTAGATGAAATCAAAGTCTTATAACAATATTTAATTTATCATTAATTCATTTTACTTTGGAGAAAATTTATCACTAGAAGAGCAGCTCTAGTCTGACATTCTGTGAAAAACTTGATCAGAATCTTTGATGAAGTTTTAAACGAATGTTTAACAAATACAATTTAAGTTCAGGAAAGTGGTATGGTAAGAATGTGTTTTCCTGAATTGAAGCTGTGCACATAATCACATGGTGAATTCACCTTCAACAGCTTCCCCTTCACATATGATTATTCCTTCTGCCACTCACTTACTGCTACAGAAATTGAAAAAGTGGCTTTGCAGAGGTTAGGCAATCTCTCTGTAGACAGAGCAGAAAAAACATGACAGAGTGCCCTGGGTAAGAAAAAGGACCACAAACAGGAAGGATGAGGAAGGATGCAAAGGAAATCCAATTGCACTGTGCATTGCAAACCTGGGCTCTGCCTCCATGTGTCCTCCTCTAGCAGAGATTTGTGCCACCAAAGAAAGGTCTCAGAAGCCCCAGGATGAGGGGAACTGCAGTCACTGGTGAGTCAGATCTTATTCAGGAGGCAGAGCCCTCTTGAAAACAGCCTTTTCTCACTTCATAAATACCTTCATGTAGACATTCAGGCAACATAAACAAATTAGGATCTTCCCACAGTTACACAAGGTTTATCTGCTGACCAAGTGGTTATGACTCAATAAATGGATAAAATTATTTCTACTGGACATAATTTAGTGTAATTTGTGAAATCTCTATTATCTTATTTTGAAAGGTACAAAAGTCTTGTTCAATGCCAACAGAAACTACGGCTGATGAACATAGCTGAAATCTTAAGTCACTTATAGGTAAGCACACTAAATTGTACTTTGCAACATTAAAGCACTGATACTGCAAAATACAGGGGTTTTTTTCCAGTACAGGAACCCAATGCTTATTCTCACAGCAGAACTTTTTACTTACCAATGTAAGGACCTAGAAAAGCAGCATGCCACTCATCAGCAGTGCTATTTAACAATTAAACAGGGAGTGATATCATATCCAATCAAAAGTGTATTTATACAAACTGCTACTTAGCCAAAGAATAGAACATGAATGTTTTCAGGAAATACATTGAACTCTAAGGAGAGCAGTAAGGATTTTATTCTAAATATCTTCTAAAATCCTTTACCCTAATACTAAAAATGACTCCATGCAAGTCATTTGACAGCCTGATTCAGCAGTGACTAAAAGGTAGACACCTGAAAACCAAACTCTACAAACACTGTCTTGAGCTCTTAGAAATGAAAATAGGAAAGTTTGTTTTTAAGCTCCAGGCCAATTCTCTTCAGTTGCAGACCCAACTGAACAAGCTGGCAAGGGAGTGCTAAAGCAGGGCTGCCTACAGAGCACTGATCTTCCATGCCCAGGGAGAGCAGTAGCCCACTATTCCCAGAGACATGTAGTAATAAAAACAAGATTAAAAACAACCAGGAAATGGTACTGCTCTAACTTGTAACATCACTTCAAGCTGTAAAGGGTGTCTTCCAACCCTCTGTATGCATTGAACACTAACTCAAGCAACCACTTAACACGAGTCTTCCTTCCCTTCTTGGATGTCCAAACATCATCTGTTACTTAATTTTTGAGTGTTTACCTGAGAATGTTTATATCCACTAAAGACACAGGCATCCACCCCACTAAACTGAGGATCTTGGCACAGGAGACCAATTCAAGGTGGGCTTTTTTCAGCTGCCTGTACAGGGATTCTCAGCATTTCAGCTGGTACCATGCAGATCCACCACACCATACAGCATCTGCAGCACGTGTCAGACCCTGTGTATGAGCATGGTGTCTCTCCATGTTCACATGGCGAGACAGGACTGGTGCTTTCTGAAAATACTGGACTCACTGCACACATTGACTACTGTTAAGGCTGCAAAGGTGCTGCCTGACAGTTGTGCCATTCAGGATTTATGGCGACCTGGTCACAATTATTTCATCTGTGCAAATACAGGAAATTCCTACTTGAAATTTACCATGAAGGATGGGAAAAAACAAAACAAAACCAACCAAATACACTAACAGAAAACCCAGCACACCAACCCAAACTGGAACTTTTTCAGGGGAACACAAGAGAAATGGCAATCCTCCTTACAACCAAGTCTTCGGGCTAGAATCAGAGACAAGATCCATTTCTCCAAGCTCAACCACAAATCTGTTTATTCACTAATTTCTAACAGCTACACCAAATTAAGCAGGAATTTTGCAGTCTGATTAACCATGCAGCCCTTACTCAATTCTGTTCCTTGAACAACTGCACTTGGCGAAAAGAGCTGCTGGTGAGTCATCAAGTACTGCTTTTTAACAGGTATTGCTGGAATGGAGGAAATGACAAGGTTTCTAATGCAACTTGCTCCCATTTGAGCATTTGAATTCTAATATTCTTTAAACAAAAAAAAAATTGGGTTTTTTTAAATACGCGGTTTGTTACTTTGAATTTAAACTTCTGAACCAGCTGATGAAGGAACCATATGGGACATACTGGGAAGCAGGAAACACTCAAGGGTATGCTTCTCCTCTAGAGTGCATACAACTAGGAATTCCTCAATTTTATCTGTATATTGTATTTTAATAACCAGGATATTTCCAATTCAATGAGTATATACAGGAATACACAAAATTACAAAAAAGTAATGGCATTTGAAAATTATCTGTGCATGTACTTATTTGAACCGACTTATTTACTCTCCATTAGCACCAAAATTGTCTTAATCCTGCTGAAAACTTGACTTGTCCAACTCTTACTTGAACATATGCATTAAAAGCTTCTAGAAAAAAAACGCCAAACTAAATATCCCAACCCCCAAAACAAAGAAAAACAAACCCACAACCCTAGACTCCACAGTTATAGCCAAAAGGCCTCAGGATAAGAAAGCATAAACATAAGAAGTTTTGGTAGTCTAACAGTCAAATGTTCTTTTCACTAAACAGCATTATGAATAATTTTGGCCCAAAGCAGCAAAATATTTAAGAATGTACTTTTAATTATTTTCTTGATTACAGCTATTTTCTTAAATCTAGATTAATACTGTCATGTCTGCTAGCATTGTTAAAGTTACTTCACTTTCTTTGAATTTACTGCTGTACTTCACTGTTCAATGCAATTTGGATCATGAGAGATGTCTTCTATTTTAACAGAATCTGAATCATTATCAATTAACCAGTCAAGTCAGAAAATGCTGGCTTCTTTATTTCCTCCATCATTGTCATTTCCATCTTATAGGAAGGATTCAGGTAAAAACAAGAGCTATTTCTGTAATACAAGGTTATATACTATTACAAGAACAACCACCAGTTTACAGTTTTTAATGCCTACATAATTTTCAAAACTGCATGTCTGCATATTCAGAAAGAAAAAGGATCATAGATCAACTAAGTAACAATTAAGAAAAAAAAAAGTTGTCACTGAAAAAAGCTGTCACTGTCCACAGGAACCATGTCTAGTCACGTTTTCAGTCAGTCAGTCAGCTAGCTGAGGATCATGTCATTACTTAGTTTCTGTAGAAAAAACACAAGTACAAAAATAGTATCAAAAAGCAACATACCTATTTTTATTTTAAAGTACATATTCTAAAATATAATCATTTCAACAGCATATAAATAAGGCTTTCAATATCTTTCAGTACCTTTCTTTAGAAGAATATTATTAAAGTTTTAGGCATTCTTCTCTAACTTTTAAAGAAGCACCTCTTTCTCTGAGCAGTGTGTAAAAGCCAGCATTTTTTCTGCAGTATATTCTTGATACAAAATACAGCTATTTTTTTAATGTGTATCACAACTATGATAAAATTAATTTTTAAACACATTTTTGCAAAGCAGAATATCATTAAAATTTATACATATTAACATCAGGAATTTAATAAAGGTTTAAAAGTAAAAGTTAAATAAAAAAATTAATGCAAGTGAAATTGGTGATGCAGGACTTATTTCAGACAAGAATAACCAAAGACAATAATAATCAAGTATTTTTTGACAGAATAAATGTGGGTTTTTTTCAACTTAGTAACTAAATAATTATTTAAAATACCCAAATGTTATTAGCAGGGGAAAAATGCAATGAATCCATTTGCTGTGGGTTGAAGTCAATCAGCAATGAGTATTAAAAACCACAAAGTTTAGCTCCACGTAGCTGTGTCTGGCATTTCTAACACAACACTAGACAGAAACTCTGCTTTCTACAGACTAATTGGAAGCTTTATCAAAGACATCTTGAGTGGGTTTGGGCTTTTTGTTTTGTTTACTTGTGGGTCTCCAGTACTTTGGGAGCAGCTTTCCAAGGGTGGGGCTGGTATTTAAATAGAACTACTAGGTAGAAATGAAGAGCTTAATTGGAATGCCACAATGCATTCTTCTGCAAATTCTTTCCTTCCTCTCCTATTTTTGAATGGCACAATGTGTGTAACTGGCATCAGACACTGCAGTGAACTTTCTTCACAAAATACTCAAAGTAACACAAAGCCCAGAGTGGAGAGCTGGTCAACAGCAAGACTTTTAAGATAGGTCTGCTTTTAGCAACTGCCTAGAAGTAGACCCTGTCTTCTCAAGCCTACACAGACTTAAAGCAAGATAGTTCAAAGTGATTATTTCAGCCATTAATACTTAGTATAAAAGGGGATAACTTCACGCCCCAAAAAACTTACATTAGAACTTAAAATAGTGAAGAGAACCCTACTGGTCTCCATTTCCATCTTTTTTCTGCTACTTTTAACTATTCACATAAACAAATGAATTTTCATTGACTTGTAGGAGAATCAGAGCCTGTAGAAGTCATTAGGCGGGTTAATTCAGAATATTAATAGATGTGTATTCAAATTTGCCTGCTAAACAAAGTTTGTTGTAAAGTAACAAAAACTTCTTATAGTCAGAAGTTTGCATTGCAACAGCATTATGAGTACCATACTGTCACCATAAAGCCTTTTTTAAGAAACAATTCTGTAAATTGTTTCTTAAAAAAGTCTTTAAAAAAGACTATTTACATAAGAAGCTAATAGGACAGAACTTCAAATGTGTTACAAAAATAAATAATTATGCCATTGAATGACATTTATTTTAATATAGATTCTAGAATTCAAAGGTCTTATAATGAATTTTCATCAGAAAACCTTGTATAGAAAAGACTGTTTCAGGAATCCAGTCACCTTGTTAGAGACAAAAGGCAAGCAGTACAACAGGACTTCAGAAAGGATTTATTTATTAAGAGGCAATGATTTCCTTAAGTGAAAACTCAGAGAAGTTTTAACTAGGAAGGTTATTTCCTACAGCTAAAATTCAAAATGAAAAAAGTTAGTATTCTCACATCTTTAAAAAATCCCAGAACTATTTTAGAGGCAGAGAGAACTGCACCTCCTTTCACATGCAGAATTTAACACTTTAATTGAAAGCAAAACATAAGCCTCCAAATTACTGCAAAGCTTGTCAGTCAGTCCAGTGCAAAGTCAGGCAGTGGGAAAAACACACGGGCAAACCCTTTTGAAAGGCAATCTTTCCTTTTAGGTATCACCTCATTTGAATTTGAGAAACAAACTAAAGGACAAATAAACAAGTAATTCTGTCTGTCTACCTTGAAAAGAGATAGATGCCAAGACAACCTGCTAAGAAACTTGGAATCGGGAACCTGGTGTGCAGAAAAAGTGGGGATAAATAATTTTTTTAATTTTGAGTGTACATTGCATTTACACTTCTCCAGCAAAAAGTACACAAAGCAGACCTGGTATTGTATCACCCTTCACATCACAGTTACTGCTGCAGAGACACAGAGGTTTTATTGCTGAAAGCAAAAGTCACATTAAAAACAAAACGTTGTACAAAGATAAAAAAAGTTTCAATTTAGTTTTACCTGTAATTCCATGCAGAAAAAGAATGCCCAGAAATCCAACTTATTAAAACAAAACTTATGTATAAAAACTAAGGCCACGTTTAGTGTCTGCTGCTTACTGAAAGAGCAACACGGAGGTCCTTAGAAGAAAAGAAGATAAAGAACACTTTGGGCAAATGCTTTTTTTGGTCTTTGCAACTCTGGGGTCACAAAGATCTATACAAAGAAAGGTACAAAAAGTGAAGCTTAGAGGGAAAATACTGATGCAAAGACAGCCATGTGATATTTTCTGAATTAGTTAAATCAAAACTTCATGTCCCCTAGGGAGATAGTATAATACTGGAAATATCTGGAAGCTATATTAATACTTGAGAGGTATTTTGTAGAAAACAGGGCTTAGGCTATTATCCCACAACTATATTTTCCGTTGGCACTAGTCCTAATGCTGAAAAGAATAAAATTACTTTAAAAATGTAATGATATTCAATATAATTTGAAGCAAAGCAATGTTTCAAAAGAAAATTTTTGGTCCCTGAAGTCAGTAAAACATACAACATCTCTAGGAGTTTAGCCAGCTTTCACAGGCCATAAGCATCATATAAAAACGTTCTCAAATGAATTATCTCAAACACATATCTCAATTCCTCCACCACAGGTTCTGCTATATTTCCTCGGCTATCACATATTTCAGCAATTTCTGAAACACAGATGACCCAAATATTCCAAACCTTTGGTTTCTCCTGACAACCCTACCTGTCCCCCCCACCCATTTTTATTTACCCCTTCACTACTCTGCCCATCAAGGGCTCAACTTTTCATCTTTAACCAATGCCACTGAGGGCATGTGATTATAATGAAAAAAAGACACACACAAGCTTATGTCTGTTTGATTGTTTATTATTGCATACTCTTTTCAATGTCAACTGATTCTCCCAAGTACAAAAGTGATATTTCTATGAACACCCAGATTGATTTTTATCAACTGGTTCATTTTTTTTTCAAGAATTATAAAACCTGATTTCTATAAAATAAAATGCATATAGTGTGTATATATAAGATTACACACACCTATATATGTATATGCATTTATATATGTATGTACTTACGTCTATGTATACACACACAAATATATAAAAAAATTCTATTTCAATTTGATAGCTAAGAATAGATTTAGAATTTATTTTTATATGTTTGTACCTAACTTCAAAACCTTTGCCTGTCCCTACTCCAGGTAGCTGGCCTTCAGGGTAACAAGAGCTCAGGCTGGGTGTGGGTACTCACCTGCTCAGTAAGTTCTCTGGCGCTTGTTGGGCTCCTCCGAGGGCGAGTCTGCCAACCTCACTTTCAGCCTCACACCATTCACAATCTTGCCATGTAAAGCAGTTATGGCCTCGCTGGCACTTGCTCTGTCTGCAAATTTGGCATAGCCCACATTTTTTCCAGCCACAAGATAAACACTTATCAATTGTCCAAAACGACTGGGGGGGAGGGGGAAAAGAAAAGGTAATTTACAGATTTTTCCTGCAACATTTCCAATCTGAAGCACATATGATTTGTTAACTGTAAAACCAGTATTTTTCTATCTATGCCCCCAATTTGCTTATTCGCTTCTCTTGAATTATGGATAGAAGTATAAATGAGCACCAAAAGTTCACAGATGTTTTCTATGAAATATTAGGACAGAACCACAAATATTAGTGATTTCTCTCTTATTTAAAAGAATGCTGATCAATATTGCAATCCCCAAACACTAAATGGCACTTAAAATACCCCAAAACACAAAACAAGAAAAATCCCCAAACCAACCAAAAGTAAGACATACACACCCAAGCCAGCATAATTTAGAAGCTAAATCTGCATCTCACTTAAATTAACTTGCTCAGATGTGATTTATCTTTGAAAAGGTCTCACTGAAATTATTCAGAAAGCAAGCACTACAGCTTCAGAGAAAAATAGAGATTTCCAAGTACTCAAGAGATTCCTAGACAGATTCTTAAATATTTTTTTAAAATAGTCTGCTTGCTTCTTACTGAGTCAAGACTCATGTCCATAGTCTTTTTCTCCTCCAGCATCTGATTAAGAAAATCCACTATATCAAATAGGCACAATTTTGAATTTTACACAAAATGTTACACACAAAATGTTTTCCTCTCCAGGTGCTTTTAAAATATTCTGGCTTTCCAAAGATTTATTGCAAATTCAAGCTATTAGAAAAGGGAAATGTGTCTTTTCTTCAAGAGTAAACTAAAAATAAATAATAGAAAATATTAGAGAACTGCTAATTACAGATTTTTTAAAGATGGCAAAAATTGTCTCAATTCTTTGTTCTACACAGGGAGATAGAAATAACAGTGGAAATAGTGTTAGTAGGATGCAAACCATTATAATGTATCACAAAAAAACCAACACCCCTACACTTGTTCCCCCTAGGTTACTGTGGAAATTTACCAAAATAGTTAAAATGCCTTAGAAAAATATGTAAAAGAAAATGTAAAATTAATTAGGAAATAGTAACTGGAAGTACTACATTTTTGGGTTAAAAATCTACATTAGAAGACTAGACATTTTACTTCTGATTAAGATAATTGATAATAAACCTGCTATACTGATTATACTGCATCTACACTTCAACATGAATTCCATTACACACTTCTTTCAAAAAGTAACTGCTACCTACTGTTCACCTTATGACTTACACGGTGCACTGCCTTTTCTAGAAAGTTTTCAGGCCCTCTTTTTTATTTTCAATATTTACTTTCAGCATTTCATAGCTCCCTTTTTGTTAGGGAACACTTATATGTTAACAGTCTTACCAGAACACATCCTCCAGTACATTTACAGGTAAAGGATGGGGATGAAAAAGTATGAAAAGCCTTTCTTTCACAGAAGTGTCAGGTGGAACTTTTTTTTTGGGTGGTGGAAGTATGGCATCTGTTTGGGGCTGCAGCAGCTGTGGGCAAGAAGTTCCTCCAAATGCTTGCTGAAAAAAGGGGAAAAAATTGCAAGTGTAAGTTAACTGGTGGAGGGGGGCAGAGAAGTAATTTTACCTTTCTTACCATTCTTGTTCCACCACAGGACATAAGTAGGCCCTGAGTTCTGATCTTCAATGCTTTATTTACCTCAGTTATTTCATTAAACTGCGCAATAAATCCAAGTAAGGTCAGACACCTTTTCAGGGAATAAAAATGCACCAACCAACCAGAGGTATGTCTTAAAAATGTACACGTAGAACAGTTTGCAGAAGCAAGTGAGCAGTGTTCTTTATTGGCATATGTGAAGTTTCTTACAACAATTCAGAAGAATACCAACACCATCCATGATTTGAACTTACAGAAGGCGTCCTGTACTGCTGAACCATTGCGCTATTACTGCGCAACGCTGACGACACCTGCGCTGTCACCAACTGTGTTGCCATTTTCCTGATAAGGCTGCAAGCAGAAGTGATAATAAACTACTTTAAAGAAAAAGCTAAGTTATAGTAATCTTAAATTTAGCAAGTAAAAGTAAGTTTTAATACACATCAGAGTATCTCTAGAAATCGGTCATGTCGTGTGGATAACGAAAATCAAGACAAGCTTCCATGACAGCCCATGGAGAGATTTGAAAGCCTGCACACTAGTTGCAACTCACTGAAAACATTCACTCATTACCTCTTAGAGATACACAAAACTACTCTTTGGGGCTTTTCACACTCTAGGGGGAAAACAAGATTACAAGAGCCCACTACATTTAGTGAGAAATGCCTAAAAAGCTAAAGGGACAAAAAAATTTCACCTGTTTTGGTAAAGAGCACAGAGATTCAGTTCAGAAATCAAAATATTACCAGTTTACTTCTGGCTCGCATTTTCCAGTGATTTTTTTTTTGTTCTGTTGCAGAGTAAGATAAAGCAATTGCTCTTTTTGCATAGATTCACAGCCTGTGTTGTAAGACCACGTCAGAATTATTGAAGAATCAAGGCTGCAATGAACATTGGTTTTAGTTCATATCAACCATGCACTTCTGAAGTGAATCTCTCCATTGTGCCTCCTTAGTGTCTTCATCTCCCAGAACAGGTTTAGGATGGAACTAAGGCAAAATACTCATTGCAGGAGAGTACTTAAATCTGCTCCAATTCATACCGGGCATTTAAAACATTGGAAGAAGTCAGAGATAGTCAAACACCTGAGAATTCCCCATCCTGTGCCAATATCAGATCCTCAGCACAAGTTTTACTCTACATATGTGCTTCACAAAACTACTACTTGCACTACTACAAACACAACCAAGAGATGAAGTACACAAACCTGGTTCTAATTCATAAACCCGATCAAAAACACATTCCTTGTTACATGTTACAGATACATTGACAGATTCTTACCAAATCCAAGATTTTTCCATCTTAAGAATACATATTTTAATCTTTTCTTTATCAAAGACTACCAAGTTTCAAAAGGCTTACAGTAAACCATTCAAAAAGAAAACCCCAAACCAAACAGTTTCAGAAAACACTATCAGCAAGTATGGCTTAAGCCCTCAGTTATACTGACATTACATCTTATGTTAAAAATGTGTTTATATTTTTCTCTCCAGAACTTACAGCTTTGTACTTACTCTGAGCTATCATTCCCATCTTCTAGGAAAATGACAGTTAGTCGATTTCCAGGAGGATACTCAAACCCATGTAGTTTGTACTTGGCATATATGGCTGAGGCGGCAGTGCTGTACTGAATCACAGCATACCCTGCAAGCACAGTGCAGTGTCAGAAGGAAACTGGTAAATCTTCAAAACAAACTACACTCATATATAAGCAATATATTTACACTGCACATCAGTCATGGATAACACAAAATTCTTAAGTCTTTTTAGCACACACTGTTACTTCATCACTTTTATTTGTGAAGGAAGCGTCAGTGAAATTTACTAGTGACAGATGAGCTGTATTTATACTGGCTTGAAAAGGGATTAAAACCATACAAATGAAAACCTCTTCCTCACTACACTGGAACTAGTAACAAAAGGATAATTTTATTTAAAAAAACATAATTTTATTTAAAAATGCAATTATCCCATCAACAGCTAATTTCAAGAATTGTAAAGGTAAAATGTAACTTTCTAAATCATTTACATTTCAAGTTTCTTAGAGAAGAGACCACTTCCATATTTGTCTCAGCAGCAGTAACACAAGACTGAAACCAAACAATCTTTCAATAGAAAACATGATCCAATTTGGAATTATTTAATCCGATTTGCCCACATCAAGCCCCCTTCTACACACACACACATATTTCAGAATGAAAAATTCAAAAGATCTGCTTAGAGAACATTTTACTTTAATGTCTAATAATTTCTGCGACAACTTCATTTGTTCTGCCTCAAACTATTAATTTGATCAAAACCCACTTATCATGACTTTGATTCCATCCTTCTTGAAGTAGGATTCCATCCTACTTATTATCTGAAAGTAAAGGTATAAGCCCTTAAGGGCTATGTGTAAACAGGGGTTCAAACAAAACTGAAATTTTGGGTGTATGCAGTGATAGCAGCAACCACTGCTTGCTTCCAACAAGTCTACTGTATTTTGCAGTACACATTAACTGAAGTACAATTACAAGGGATTCTTTCCAGAGAAAAAAGACAAAAAGCTTTTGTACTCTTACTTACCACTGTTGGTATGAGGGTCTCGCTGAACATCACAATATTCCAGACCTGGAACTAAATCGAAGAGGGCGAACAGCTGCTCTTGAATAAAAGGGAGCCGGGATACCACCGACAGGCGTTTGGACACCGGTTCTTGAATTCGGGTCTCAGCTTTTTCAAAGCTACAAAATTCTGGCTGCATACCTCAAGAATCAACAAAATAACTTGAGTCATCATACTTGCATGCCTTTATTTCATGCATATGTTGCATCTGGCTTTTAAAAGTAATCTAAGTCAATTAGATACTAAAGGTCATATGTTGATCTCACCAGTGCAGGTCACAAAATAATTGGCCAACCAGAGCAAAGCAAGCCATAAAAGTAGAGATGAAATGCCTGGCTAGTTTCTAACTTTAATATCCAATCTACTGTTTAAGTACTGACTTAAGCCTCTGTCAGCTTCCCTTCCTCCAAACCACATTATTAGTTAGTGACCATACTGGAGACTACAAACAATTTTTAGTGCAAAAATCTTGTGACTTACAAAACGGAAGCGTATTTCCTCTTAGTTCTGGCCTCATGCTATTACTGTAATAATCGTGTTCAAACGACTCAGATGACTTATTCTTAGGTTCAGCCAAAATGGCCCTGTAGCCTGAAAGAAACAACCACACACACAACACCACCTCAGCACATCTCAGTTATCTGACTAGGCCCACATTCTCCAAGTTCCATATTTAGAAACATACTATTCAGAAAACGCAGGAGGTGCTGGCTTTAGAGAAATAACTAAACTGTAACTCTTGTAATACCAAATAATTTTTTGGAAGTTAACAGCTTTCAAACTGGAATCACTCCTACTCACAAGTTAACAATGACAGGCTAACTGCCATGAGAGTGACTGAGCACTGGCACGGGCTGCCCAGAAAGGCTATGGAGTCTCCATGCATGGACATATTCAAAAACCACCTGGACATGGTCCTGGGCCACCAGTACTCAGGTGACCCTGCTTGAGCCAAGTGGTTGAGCAAGACAACCTTCCAACTTCAACCATTCTGTGATACTTAGCAAGATTCTGAGATGCTCCAGAAACTACCATATGAAGTGCTGTGCTAAAACAGTAGTTTATGGATGTTTTACACTGATGTAGGTTTTGCTTTTATGAAAGAAAGAGGTATTACACTCATGCTATTCAACTAATTTAATTTTAACCTCTCAGCAAAAAGGAAATGAAATTTGACTGCTAAGTAATCTGAGGTTCATATTCCTATGCACAAATATAATTTCTGTAGAACCACTTATGACAGATACAATGCAGAACCACCACACACATTACTAAAGAATAAAGAACCGAACAAAGCCAAAAAAAAATCAGAACTACAAACAACTACACTCCCAAGTTGTTTCATATTTGTGATTAAGCAACACTGAACAGGAGGTTGAACCAGAAGACTGCTGTTAGGCTTTTGGGGAAACTTTTCTTTCCCTGGATGTGCAAACTGAATTCCCTCTGCTTCTCCTCCAAAGTCATGTGCTTCCAGCCCCTGACTTTCCACCAGCCTCACCCAAATTCATTAACTTTGTACTAGAGCATAAGCAGCAAATTACAGAATCACAGAATGGTTTGGGTTAGAAGAAAATTTACAGATCACCAAGTTCCAATCCTGTACCTTGGGCAGGGACACCTTCCACTACGCCAGGCTGCTCAGAGCCCTACCCAACTGGCCTGGAACACTTCCAGGGATGGGATTTCCACAACTTCCATGGGCAACCTGTTCCAGTGCCTCACCAAGTGGCTTGTAATAAATAAAGCATACAAAATCTTCCACTCTGTAACAGATATGACACTAAACAAAATCAAGCACCCTTCCCCCAATTCCAGCTAGCATGAATTTGTTCTTAAATAAATGTAAACACAACAGAATCCCTATATATCATGAAATATATTTTATATAAAAATTAAATATATAAAAATACATTTGATTAAAACTGTCTATTCCTAAGGACAAATTAAAATATTCTCCTGTGTATGAAACCTACACAATAATAATGCATAAAGACCAATAATAATGCATAAAGGAAAACTGTCTGTTTCCAAAACTCTTCTCACTGATCCTACTTGCAGTTTGGTCCTAAAATAGCGTCATCAGGTGATTGTTCTCACTGAATGTTAACAATGCTATTATTTACTTGCAACAGAATTTTTTTTCAACATGTTTCTGCATCATGAATAATTTACCTGAAAACAAACCTGAAAATTTAAGGCATATTATGATGATACACACTTATTGCAAAAAAAAACCTTAAAGAATTTACACGGGCTCTTACTTCGATCACACTCTTCAATTGCTCGGGCAGCCTGTGACGGTTTCAGGTACCTCACATAACCCAAACCTTTACTTTCTCCAGTAGTCTTGTTTTTAATAATGCTGCAATATTCAATGTCTCCATACATCTAGAAAAATTGAAAAATGTGTTAATTTCCAGTATCTGAAAACCATGAAATGTTCCATGTGCTAAGCCCTTTGAATAAATTTATAAAAAGGCATTTTAAAATGACAACAAACAGCAAATCAGAACCTTAAACTTCTCTCGCAGATCCTCCTCCGTGTAAGTTTTTGGTATCATAACAAAGATTCGTGTAAGCTCCTCATCTTCAACATCTCGGTGGCTTCCAGAAGCTCTTGACTGTGCAATAAATACCTAATGAAATAATTACATAGGCACTAATTACTGGCAGAACGGTGTAAGACACACATCAACAAGCAAGTGAAACAGTTTAACTGTCTTTGTATTTATTTTTTACATAAGCTAGCCTTCTTAGCTTGCAGAGAAAAGAACATCTGTGACCACTTGTGAGAAAAGATCTACAAATATAATAAATCCCAGTTTCCCAAACAGGACAGGGACCAGAGAAGTTACTTACTGGGGATAATGAGGAATGGTGAAAAGTACTACGGCTGCTTCAGCAGCACTGTCAACATTACCAGTGACATGTGAGATAATAAAGAAAGCATTACTGTAACAGGCCTAGTACAGCAGTAGTAGAAACAAATAAGCAACCAAGCAACCAAGAAAGCCTCGCAGCTTAATAAAACTGTGCTACTGTTATTCACTGCTCAGCTGGGCCAAAGTTTACAAGTCTACTGCTTTATGAAGGATCATAAATTCTCATATCTGTTATTCTTAAAGTCTTTTTTGCTTATTGCAATAAATTTCATCTCAGAAGTACGCACTAGAAGAGAACCAAGAAAAAAAGCCAAAATAAATCACAAACAAAAAACCAAACAAACGAAAATGAAACAAAACCAAGACAGCTAAGCAAGATACAACTTCGAAAGTAAGCCTCTTATGCAAAAGTAGCAACTGATTTCACAGAGGTCTTAATTTATTTTTCTAGTAGCCATGCAAGGGCGTGAGGAATACAACTCCGATTTTTTGGTTTCTGATGGCAAGTTCTTCAGAAAATATTTCACTGACTCAATTGTATTGTCAAGTGAAACACATCTTCTTTCCCTCTTCAAACTCATTCATACTTTCTTAGTACTTGGCGAATAGCAAAACAAATCAGGAAGCCGAAAGCTGACAGAACAGTTCCACAGATGTAAAAAAAAAGTTTTGAAAAGCTACAAAATCAATATAAAACATACTGGCAAAGACAGTTATATTTATGCACAACTACCTTGCTTACAACGCTTACAATATACAAAAGAATCTTTGTCGCAAACACCCCCTAGCTTCCGGGTGCGGCATTTTCCGCAGGCCACGCAGGGATCTGGGGGCCTGGAAGGGCCCCGCAGCTCCACACGAGAGCCGCGGGTGGATGCGCCGGGCAGGGGCCGGGCAGGGGCCGGGCAGGGGCCGGGCAGGGGCCG
>VWYI01035365.1:98565-268809 GCA_013399455.1 Anthoscopus minutus
AGGCTGCGGCCATGCATCTCCTCCATGGCCCGGCAGGCCTGCGAGCTGCGGGCGAACTTGATGAAGGCGATGCCGCGGGACTCGTTGGTGCGCCTGTCCCGCAAGAGCCAGATGTTCTGGATGTCCCCGAAGGGCGAGAAGCGCTCCCGAATCAGCGCCTCGCCGGTGTCCTTGCCCAGCACCACGAAGACCCGGCTGTTGGGCGGCTCGTCCAGGCACTCGGCCGAGAGGCGGATGCCGCTGCCCTCCTCCATGGCGGGGCCGCCGAGCACCGCAGCCTCCTGCCAGCCGCCACCAGGGAAGCGCAGCAGCGCCTTTTCCGCCGCGGATGCAGCGCGCCCGCCTCTTCCGCCGCCGCTTCCGCCGCCGCTTGCCCGCGCCGCGCTGCCTGCAGGGATGGAGGTCGGGTGGCGCGCGTCCTTCCTGTCATTTTGCACAAGCAAATTAAATGTGCAGGAACCCTCCCCTGCTTTCACATAAGCAGATGCACTTGTCAAGCAGAAGGACGTGATAGCACTTGGTACTTTTTCCATAGATCTAAACGGGTTGTGTTGAAAAAGTAACATGAACTCAATTCAGGAATATTCTCAGTGCCACGTTGTTGGAGAAGATGGAAAGCTCAAGACAGGACCAAATCTTTGGGGTTTATTTGCCTGTGCACGAGGACAAGCTGCATGATTTTCTTACTCAGATCCAAACAAAAACAAAGGGAAAAGTAAGAGGTGACATGAGTACGGTGCAGTGTTTGAGGGGATATGCATTAAAACCAAAAGTTTTTTCTTTAGAGGCATGATAGCCTTACAAGGAATTACTATCACAACTGTCGACTTTGCGGTACTGCCGATGAATCTGAACTATAATTCCAAAGAAAGAAAAATCTTCACTCCTTTGTATTAAAAGATTGCTACAATTTCCAATACTCAGTACACCTGGTCAGAAAGTTTATAGTTTTCCCAGAACACCGTAGTGCCAATGGGCAGATTTTAATTTCTGATTCTGGAGAGCTTTTAGATTTTATTTGCTGGTCACTACCCTCTACTGGCATCGTGGTGTGCTGCAGTTGTTTTGCTTGACTAAATACTGCCCCCTACTAATACGTTATGACTTTTGGTTTTTCTTGTTCTTTTCACAGAGAAAGTCTTGAAAAACAGTGGAACTCCTAAAAGGGAAAGTATTCTGTATAGGTTTCATTGGTTTTGCTTATATTAATAAGCAAATGAATATAAATTATAATAATTGAATCAAGCTATTAATTACAAATACAGTCCTCTGTCCCATGGTTTGTTTTTTTCTGGTTACTTAAGTGCTTTTTAATTGTGTGGCTTTTTTCTCCCTGTGACTTCTAGGAAAAGTTTTGTGACATTCACTTTATACTGGAATTTCATTCAATATATCATAAGCATATAGTAACTATTTTTTTCCCAGTGAAATTGTAGTGAACAAATCATACGGATGTTAGTACAAGTTTTTAAAAGAAAGCAAGCAAAGTGATGTCTAAATTCACTTTAGACAATGGGAACAGTCATTTCTGGAGGACAGAAGAGAAATGTGAACATGTCATTACAGGTATTGCAGTAGTCTTTATGTACAAGAGCAGGTTTCTGTTGGGAGAGACAGGTTTTAGCACATTTGGAAGGAAAAAATAATGGGTTTTCAACTTCTGTCAAGAGATTTCAAAAACTGCCTATTGACAGCCCTTCTTCTAATGCCCTTCCATGGAGCACAGCCTTGAGGAACTCAGTGTCAATCTCATGTACATTTAAAAAAAAATGTATGAAGCTAAATTTGGTTGTTCTGGATATTGGAATTATATTGGAGATATTCAAACAGTTTAGAAGCAGTAAGTAGTTGTATTTGAAATAATGCAAAGAGCTGCAACTATACGTGATGCAAAAAGGATTTCTATTTTACTTATCAAAGTGACACAAAGTATACCTTGTGCATTTTATATTATACATCATTTACGCTCCCATCCTCCTGGGACTGGACTGCTTCTCCCTTTCAGACTGTTTAAAGTAATAAAGTGTTTCCCCAAACTGACAAAATTTTCTCAAGTAGTTTTGCCAATTGTATTTTGAGGAGTGCTATTCCCCTGCCTTTCTGAACAGAGAAACATACTGCACCTGAGAAATGTACTGGCATTTCTCCTTGTGATTCTTTTAGGGCATCTCAGGGCATTTCTCTGTGTTCTACCCAAAGAAACCAAATGCAACTGGCTAAAGCCTGCACTGTTGTCTGAGTTGTCATTGTGCATCCCTGCTGACAAAAGGTGCATCACATCTCAGACACGTCAGATGTAAGATGCTTGTACCTCACGGCAATGTACCTATAAAATTATAGTGGGTGCAAAATCCCAGGGCATTGAAAAAATCCTTTTTCCTATTTTTGCACTCCCACAAAAGGCTGAAACTAATCTCTCTCAGCCAACACATGAGGCTGCAGCCCATTGTACACTGTGCTTGTTTAACTTGCCCTGCAGACAGAACAGAGACCTCAGTTTTCTCTTAGCATCCATCAGTTCACACCAGGCCAGGCTTCTGAACCAGGTTTTATCCTGAAAGCATGTCCAAGCCTGTGCAAGTTACAGAACAGTCAAACCAGAGTGATCATCTCTGTCACATTTCATCTTTACACTGATTTCAGGTCCCACAGTTCTTTACAATTAAACTGTTACAGTAAATTTTTCACTATGTATTTCATGCAATGGAGACAACCACAGTTTTACTTTCTTCAGTCTTGACTGCTATTTTAGATTGTGAATATGCAGATTTCTGATGCAATCAAATTCTATGCATAAAATCCCAGCTAAATAAACTAAAGATTGAGCAAGACTTTGAAGGACCTAGTTTACACCTAGGCTTACAGTAACCCTAAGTAGCTTTAAGTGTTTACATACAGAACTGCTACACAGTAGCCATTTTGTAGTAAACACTGGTGTGCGTGCTCAAACCAAACCACACGCCACCACGGTGAGATGGCAAAAATTATTTGCATACAATTATTTCGCACCCAAGGCCCTTGCTTGAAAGCTGGAGGTACGCGCCAGGCTAGCCTCCGGCAGCTCATGCTATTTCTTTGTGCAAGCGGAGTGTTTGTGCCAGGGCTGCAAAACCGCAAATGCAGCTCGGGCTCGGGGCAGCATCGCCGGGGCGGCTCAGCGGCAGCCCCGGGGGGCGAGGGGACTCCGGGAGCGCGGCAGCCACCGGCGCGGAGACAGCGGCGGCTCAGCCCGAGGGGCTGCGCCCGCCGCCGCCTCCTGAGAAACCCCTTCGCGTCACAGCTCCGGCAGCGCGCTCGGAAACGCGCACAGAGCCCTGCCCTCGCCGGGATACGCTGCCTTGTCATACCCAAGCTACCTGCATGGAGAGCTCGGCTTCTTTAGAGGTCCGAGCAGCTCGGGGACAACCCCCAAGAGTGTGTCCTTTGACCTCCCCGCTTTCCGCCCCCTCGGCCCGCAGCCCACTCGCCGCGGGTTCTGCAGCCGGGCGCCCTCCGCAAGTCGGGCGGGGCACGGTGCGGCGGCCGGGAGCGACCCTTCCCCGCCGCTGCGCACCGCCCAGGGCCGGGCCGGCTCCCGGCTCCCACCTCCGCCCCCGAGAGCTGGTGCCGGGGCTGCGCCCCCCGCCCCGGCTGCCCGCACTCCTGCGCGCCGCCCCTGCTGCCCTATTGCCGATGTGTGCCGGCGGCGGCGGGGTTTCTCAATGGAGAGCCCATCCTCCTGCGGCAGCATCCCTGCGCGGCGGGGAGAGCCGGAGAGCTGTGTGAATCCCCGCCTAGAACGGGGGCCAAGCAAGGCGCCCTGCTGCCAGAGCGGCCGGGACCCGCGGCGGCGAGGGAACTGCTTGCTCAGCCTGCAACAGCGCTGGCTCCGACACTGGAAGCCGAAATCCTTTGTCTACGGCTTCGTAAGCTGTCTCCGAGCTGCACAAGCACTCCGAAGCATCTGCACGGAGCCCCTGAGGGTCACCCCTACTGGCGCGGGAGGCGCGGCCGTCCCCTGGGACACACGCCTAGCCCTTCCTCCCCTCCTGGCACCCGCGCACCAGCCTGCGCTATCGACACGTGTCCCAAAAGTGCTCCCTCTCCTTGCAAGCACTGCCCGCACCCTGAGCCGTAACGGGCTGCTGCAGGGCCAGGGTCCCCGGCAGGTCTGAATTTCGTTTGGTTGAAGATCTGCCCGTGTGTTTTCCCAGCCACCCGAACTCCCATTCATGAATTTCTGAAGCCGCCTTCATTCAGTCTTTAGCGAGCGCACGAAAAACATTTTCACGTGTTAAGATCCATGACTTGTTTTTTCAATCGCTTATGCGTAGGCATTGATTTAGCAATGAAAAGTGCTCCACGTGCGCATAAAAATAACCCTTGTCCGTCTGCCGATGATGGATACAGTCGGTTTCCGTCTGGCAGCCAGTGATGCCCGAGCGGACACACAGGAGCGCCTGGGCGCGCCTGCTCCCGCCCTGCTGCCCCGGGGAACAGCGGCTTGCGGCAGAAAGCCCTGGGAAGCCCCGGGCGGGCAGAGCCCGCTCTGCCCCTCACACCCCGCGGGAGCCGTGCACGCCGGGCAGAGTCGGGGCTCCGCGCGGGTGGGGCCATCCGCAAATCAACTCGATGATTCAAGAAATGGAATACTCAGGATTCTTGGAAGGGCTCCGTTTTCTTGCTTGTCTACTGAAGTACTGAAGCAGCTCAGATAATGGTTAAAATGAGACCTCTTTAACGGGAGCGCTCCCATTACCACCCGCCGCCTCTCCCGTGGACAGCGGGCGGGAGCCGCGGCGGGGTTCGTCCCCTCCCTGAATGAGCATCGCAGACAAAAGACCCCTCCCTTTCCCCCCGGCGTTGTTGAATGAAACTCCCTAGCACAGCTCCCCACTGCCAGGGGTCCTCCCGCCGAGGGACGCTGCGCCCTGCCCGCCCTGCCGAGGCGGCTGCTGCCAGGCTGGCGGCATTGCCCCCCCAGCCGCAGCGGAGTTTGCCAGCGCTCCCGCCAGCCCTCCCTCTCCCCGCCTGCCCCCCCGCTCGGCTCACGCGTCCTCCCCTCCCTCCTTCTCAGTGGTCTGCCGGCTGGCTTACGCAGGAGCCGCCGCCAGCACTGACAGCACTTGGCAGAAGGGGTTTGCCCGAGCGCTCCCGGAGCATCTCCAGAGGCGCGGCGACACCGCCTCCGGACTCACAAGGGGAGCGGTCCAGAACCGGGAACCGAGGTCAGAGCTGGAGAAAGGCTGAAAACCGAGAAGCACATAAAAATACCTAAAAAAATACTACTACTAATAATAAAGAGTAGTGGGCAGGAAAAGGAGGTCGCGGGGGAAAGCAGAAGGCGAGAAGAAGGCGCGCCGCTGAGGAGGAGCCCGGACAAGGGGCAGAAGCGGCCCCACNGGCGGAGCGGCGACGGCCCCGGCGGCAGCTGGGGGAGCGCGGGCGGCCCCGGCGGTCCCAGTCCCGGCCCCGGGGGGCTGCAGCGCCGAGCGTCCCAGAAGGAGCTGCGGAAGAGCTTCGCCCGCTCCAAGGCTATCCACGTCAACCTCACCTACGACGAGCATGTGCACGCCCGGGCGCAGGAGCCGCTGAGCAGCGTGCGGCGCCGGGCGCTGCTGCGGAAGGCCAGCTCCTTGCCCCCCACCACCGCCCACATCCTCAGCGCCCTGCTGGAGTCCCGCGTCAGCCTGCCCCAGTACCCCCCCACCGCCCTGGACTACAAGCGCTACCTCAAGGAGCACAATGAGCGCCAGTTCTTCCTGGAACTGGTCAAGGACATCTCCAATGACCTGGACCTCACCAGCCTCAGCTACAAGATCCTCATCTTCGTCTGCCTCATGGTGGACGCGGACCGGGGATCCCTCTTCCTCGTGGAGGGGACCTCCGCCGGGAAGAAGACCCTGGTCTCCAAGTTCTTCGACGTGCACGCCGGCACCCCGCTGCTGCCCTGCGGCTCCACCGAGGACAGCAACGAGGTGCAGGTGCCCTGGGGCAAGGGCATCATCGGCTACGTGGCGGAGCACGGAGAGACGGTCAACATTCCTGACGCCTATCAGGTAGGAGCCGGGCAGGCTCCCCCGGCCCGCGGCGGCGGAGGCGCGGACCGAGGAGCCCCAGTCGCCTGGCCCTGCCTCCCCCGGGGTGCGCCTCCCGCCGCTGCTTCCCCCGGCCGGGAATGCCACGGGGTGCGCGGGGCGAGTGCCTGGGTCCGCCGGGGAAAGCGGGAGGGGAAGCCCCGCCTCGGAGGCCGATGGGGCTAAAGGAGCCCTACAGTGGCACAGGAGTGGCCTGGATTTCGGAGGGAGCGATAAGCGCTTCATGTGTTTGTTTCTAAAGTGTGTTTTGGAACCGGCTGAAGAAAGTTTTTAAAAAATGCTTGTGACAGTCCCAGTGATGGTGTTCTTAAATTTCTGTCTCAATGTTCCCTGGCTCTCCGCTGCCGAAAAAATCTCATTGCTTTCAAAGAAGCATATATTTTCACCTTTGCGTATGCCCACTCACCCCACATGGTATGTGTTTTCAAACCTATTCTTAGTAGTGATACAGCCAGTGTCCTGTTATTCTCCAAAAAGACTTTCCCCACCTTTTACTTTAGAGGTTTCAGTGTGAATTGTGAAAATGTAGTTCTGGCTTCAAGGCAGACATTGACCCTTGGCTTTGGAAGGGACAGACGAGCCTTTGCCCTGATGTGTCAATGTAGAGCCAAGCCTTCAGTTTCTTGGCTTGAAATATACCTCTCTTTTGAGGGGTCTGTTTCTCGTGTTTATTTGTGTTAGATACTATCAGCAACTGGAGCTTCTTGAGAAAATGAAGAACCACAAAGTTTTACCATGTTTTCTCAGGATCTTGGAAATTTTAAGAAAAGTGTGAGATAAAATTCTTGAAGAATTTTAGTAGTAATCATTGCCCAGTGTGTTATTTTACTCTACAATAATAACAATAATAATAAACATTAAAAAACTGATGATGCTTCACAGCAGACTATAAGGAAGAAACTTGAAAAATAAGATTTGGTTATTTTTGATTTTTAAATACAGAAGAAGAAGAGCCAGTGTGTATGTATTTGGGGATGAATATTATTTATTTGTCAAGCAGTATTTGAAAAATACTAGGCACCTCACAAATCCAGACTGACAGAGGTTCCCAACCCACAGATTTCAAAGAGAATGGTAAAAATGCTCAGATTAAAATGAGTATTGCTTCACCTTAGAAAAAAAATTCAACTGGCTTTCTTCCTTTATTTTTTCCCCTTTCTGCATTATACACTTTTCCTTGCAGTCTGATTTTGTTATTTTCACTTGGAAAACTGTGCAATTCCCAGAATATCTGCTGTTGTAAGTGAAGCAGTATGTTCTCAATAGTTACAAGTCACTAAACAGATAAAGGATATCTGAGTTCAAGGAAGGAACCTGATCCCTCCTTCTAACTCTGGATAGCTCCAGCCAGCTTTTTTTTGAGGTGAAAATGCCACTGAAAGGGCAGTGTTTTCTAGTCCTAGGGACATATATTATTTTATTTTTTCTTCAGTTTGTTCACTTTGTGTTCACTTCCCTGTAAAAGAGTCCAGCTGCTTTGAACAGTTTATTTTCTGTTTCATCCACAGAGAAAAGTGAAAAGCAATCCATCCAGTTGCCATTCTTGGTGCCATTTCTGTTATACTTTTATCTGGCTCTTATTCAAAATCAATTTAAATATTATAAATACAACTCATTGTATCTTTAAGCTCTAAGTACATTAGCTGCAGTAGATGAGCAAGTTCCAATCCAAGTCCATCCTGTAACTATATGAAATGCAACTTTCCTACTTTCTGTGGAGCTACTTTGATTGACTTTAGTGCAAATGAAACTTAAGACCTTTCAATTCTAATGAAAGTTTTGCTTGATAATAAAACAGGGCCCTGCTTTCAGTTATATTTCTGAGTTAGTACAGTTCATCTTCTCTTACTTGGCAAGGATATATATCCATTGTGCATCATCAAAAGGAGACATTTCTAATTTAATGGTATAAAGAGCTCTATGGCAGCCCAGGTACCTGTGCATGAAGAGGTGACAGCTGTTCCAGTTCAGATCATTGTAGTGCCCACAATGGAGCACTTAAAAATTAATAAATGTGATAATATTGTTTTCTGCCTCTGGTGATTAAAGTGTTTGATCATCTGTCAGATAAAAAACCAGCACCACCAGGAAACTCTGTCAGGAAGCTCTGTGGAGCTGAAGAAAGGAGGGTGACAGCAGAGCACCATTTTTTGTCCATTGAAGAGGGTTTCTACACTGATGGTAACTGTTTGGCAAGAAAAGGCCTTACACAATGTCAGAGGAACTTCTAGATTAATTTACACTTATTTTGCTTGTTTTTTAAATTAAAAAACATGTTTAAAATAGGTAAACATACTTCCATATCATCAATTAGCTAGTTTACTGTATTGGGAAATTTATTATTATTCAACCATCTCTATTTTCTCAGTGCCTGAACAAATACTATTTGGAATTCTACTACTGAGTACAAATCGGGTTGCCTGCTTGTACTGTCAGCTATGACTGACCTTAATGGTACTTTAGTGTAATCAACATCACATTTAAATGCTGTCATGTCTTGTAATGTGGTCCATGCAGGCCCTGTGTCCATCAGACCGATTGTTTCAGGTCGTATTTGTAAATGACTAGTTGTGTCATTATCAGAGGCAGCCTACTATTTCAATTAAACATTTATTCTTCTAAAAAGAAAAAATACCAAGAAAAAAAGTCATTTATAAGATGGGGCTTTTCCACAATCCAGGTGATTGTTACTGTTGTTGAGTGGGACTTTCAAAATCTGCTTATGTGAACAATCTTTCTTAGTTCAATAAACATACATAGATACAAGGTTTAGAATTAATATCACATATATAATAATTACTTCTTTTAAACACTGAACAATGACCATATAAGATCTCACTGTAGTTTAATTTATGAAGCTCAGCTTTGACTGAAAAAAACCATTTGAAGGCTCACAGCAATAGAGAATTTGACAAATAATTTATGGAAAGGTTTAGGTGAATGTCATATAATTGATTCAAAAGTTGCACCATTTCATTCATGGCATTAAAAGCTTTATTTATTACATTGCAAAGTCATTTGGTGAAAGTGAGTTTATAAGTGTAACATGCATGATCTGATAGGCAAGTGTTAGCAGTACAGAGAATTTGAGAAAAGGAAAGCAATTAGATACTTTCTCTCATTTTCATTTTGAAGCCAGTCTAAAACTGTTTCTCCTGAAATTAATCCAGTTGAATTGTAAATCAAACTTTCAGTCACTTTAAGTTCTAAAATAAGGCCTTGGATGCTCCCATATGTAAATTTTGGGAAGCATTTCTGACTCTTTTTTCATATGGGAATAATGCACTGTATCTTGAGCACGCATGTTGGAATAAGAATCAGGTCATACTGGCAAGGAAATTTAGGGCCTAAATGTCCATTGAGGCTTCTTTTGACAGAGAATAGATGTAGCTTTCATTGTCATATATGAAGATTATTGAGTCTGTTGTAAGTGCACAGACAGAGACCATTACCTGTAGTTCTTAATGCTGTTTTCAAATTTTAAGGTTTTTCCTATTTCAAGCTGTGGATTTTTTTCATGTCATCCATTCTTCTCAGAGGACATCCATGGTGTTTAGCTGAAATTACTGGTCATTTCAATTGTGTTCCATCTTTTAGAGCAGTATTTAAATAATAAACATTTTAAATTACAAGTAATGTTTGGTTATTGTTATACCTTTAGCTGTGCAAAAATTAGGAAACAATTTAATAGCATCCCAAATCCTTCTAACTTGTGGAAAAAATATTTCTCCCTAGAATAGTAAGCAAATATCAGAAAGTGGTGAAAAATGTGTTCTGCCATTTTCCAGTGTCAGCTGAATAAAGTTGCTGCACATCTTATGTTAAATTTGGAATTTCAAAAGTAGCTTTAAAAGACAGAAGACAAAAACTGCTTACCAGATGGATGTTTTAATAAAGCATGTAGCAAAGAGGAGAAATATTAAATGGAGTCACACTAAGACATGGGTTTTGTAAGTTAGAAAAAGTGCTGTAAAATATGACCAGTTATTTTTTCAATATAGCTCAAGTCCTCTAAAAGAAAATATAGCCACATTACTGCAACTGAAATAAAGGAAAGTAAAAAACAAATTGCGCCTCTTTGTACGGGACTCTCCTCTGTTACCTCTTTCAAGCTTAGGCCAAGTTAACTATGTTAACTCACACACAACCCTTCACAGCAAGTTTTAAACATCCTTGACTACTAGGTGCAGGCATGGGCACTGTCTTTTTCAAGACCTCCTGGTCAACTCTGGGCATTCAGTGTCTCCTGCTGTGCCAGGACAGCATCACAGAGTTCCTTCTCAGGAGTGCAAACCTTTGGCTGTGGGTGCAGAAGCTCAGGAAAAGGCTTGAACCACATTTCTTTACACAGGGTAGCTGTTTGTCATCAGCAGTATCAACAGCAGGTCTCTCTCAGTTTCAAAGAGCACTTAAAGCACTAAAACCTGGGAGATTCAGCTCTGCAAATGGGAAGAACTTAATTCTACTCAGCAGCGTTGGACAGTGGCACCAACAGCTCTATGAATTTCAGTGTTGACTCTTAACAAGAACAGAGGTTGCTCTTAAGAAAGCAAAGATAGTAAGACCTGGCAAGCAGAAAACACTATGGTCTTTAAAATTTCCATGTAATACAGAAAAAAAAAAGATAAAAAACAGATTTTCTTTGCTGTACATGAAATATGACTAGCAAGTACCATGGGGAATGCAGGAAATAGCCGCAGCAGTAAAAACTAAGATGCTCTGATGTGCCTTGCAGAAAAGGACGCTCCAGCCCATCATGAAAAATTTAGGAAAGCTTGAAATTCTAAGTGCAAGTCTGTAAATTGATGAAGGGGTGTTGTAATTATCCCTGTGTCTGCAACCTACTGGCTGTGAACTTGTGCTTCATCCTTCATGTCACGGTGGTGCTGGCCTGGGAGAGAGGGATTTTCTATAGGAGGCATGTCCTGGGAAGGAAATGCTTCTCAGGGCAGTAGCTGAGGTTGTCTCTTCATGTCCTGTCACCTCCCTCACTCCATAAGTCTTCTTCTCCAGGAGCAGTTTCTGACTGATGTGTACACATCCTAAGGCCTTCCCAGACTCCCTGGAGATGCCTGCCAGGGGCAGGAGCTCCTGGCTGGCACCAGGGACATGTAGAGGGACACCTGTCCAAAGTAAAGGCTCGGTTGTTTCATGTACCCGTGCTGCTGCTGTGGATCCCCAGGAACAGAGAGGGCTGTGCAGTGCAGTGTATGCTGCTGGTGGCAGCCCTCAGGTATAGTGAGGAGCCACACCTTCCCTCCACACTTGTGTGAGCAGGTGAGGTCCCTCTCCCACCAGGCAGGCAGTGGCATGTCCTCCAGGGTTGCTCAGACATTACTCCATGGATCCTCACTAGCTGCTCACTGCCCCAGGTGCGCTCACCACAGATTTGATGCTGAGATATTTGGGATGACAGGGCCAGCAGCAGCTGTACTCAGGGTGCCCAGCTGGGGTTTCTTTGCCACAAGATTCTGCACTAGTCCCCAGCTCTCCCTCCTACAGCAGGTCTCTGGGCTGCTGGTCCTGCAGAGCTTCGGCCAGAAAAACTTTTTGAAGAGCTGGGGTGGTTTTCCTTTTTCAACAGCAGAACAGAATTCAACAGAATGACTAGGTTGGAAGAGACCTCCAAGATCATAAAGTTCAACCCATGCCCTAACATCACAACAAGACCAAGGCATCGAGTGCCATATCCAGCCTTTTTTTAAACATCCAGGGGTGGTGACTCCACCACCTCCCCTGGCAGCCCATTGCCGTACTTTATTATTCTTTCCATGAAAATATTTTTCCTAATATCCAGCCTGTATTTCTGTTGGCACAGCCTGAGACTGTGTCCTCTGTTAGTTGCTGCCTGGAGAAAGAGACTGACCCCCACCTGACCACACCCACCTTACAGGAAGTTTCAGAGAGTGGTGAGGTTACCCCTGAGTCTCCTTTTCTCCAGGCTCAACACTCCCAGGTCCCTCAGTCATTCCTCACAGGGCTTGTGTTCCAAGCCCCTCACCAGCCTCATTGCCCTCCTCTGGACACTTTTGGTAATTGACTGGTTTATTGCTCAGCCTATCCATCTGTCTGAAGAGTACAGATGTTTTCAGTGTTTTGGTTTTTTTTTTGCCTCAGACAATCTAGAATGTCTTTGTAGAACAGATGTGAAACTGGTGACATTTTGTGGTCTACAGTTCCTCATGAGAAAGTAGCAGATATATATATATATATATATATATGGATGAGAGCAAGTCAGTGACAAGGACAAAAAAACCTAGAATTTGGCCCTTCAGATTTTTGTTAAGGTCCTGTTACAAGCACAAGACTGAGTAAAGCAGTAGTTTTGTGTGGTAAATGATTTTGGTGTTCTGCTTGATTTGCTTTCAATTTTTCAAAACAAATTGATACTTCATTTTGGTTATTTACAGTTGTATGCTATTGCATAGCTTTTCTATAGAATAACAAATTTAAGAAGTATGCATGCATCATTATGCAAGTTAATTTAGTTTGCTTTTCTAAAATAACCCTATTGGCAAACTATGAAAAATAAATGAAAGTAATGGCTCAGCAGTTATGTGTTAACAGGGCAACATCAACTCTGTGCAGTCTGAGCTTCATGTCTCTAGAGGGCACACATCAAAATGAGTGCTGCTTTGTCAATAACAAACACTACTGCTTTGTCACAATAAGACTACTGCTGTAACACTTGAAACTGTTGCTGTAATACTTGAAACCGTGTTGCCCACCTGAGTAATCTCCAGCAGGTGCTAGGCTTAAACCCATACGCAGATTTCTCTTGAAACACCCAGGAGTCTTGTTGGTTTCCTTGCTCGGAGGATTAATATATATATTATTATTATATATACATATATTTATACTACATATATATATTATACAGATACTATTTATATATTAGACTATATCTGTATTATTATCTTTCTAAAGCCACCTATGTGTATATGTCTTGTATAAAGAATCATGAATATTTAGGAGGTCGGTACTAAGCCCTATCCCAAAGAAACGTTGGAACAAAGTGGGAACATAGGCACGGTTATAGTTGGTGCCCACTGGGCCATCAGTCAGGGCTGGTGCAGGAGGGGAGAGAGAACCACTGTGATGGAGTAACCAGATGTCATCTCTAAATACTGAAAATTAGAAGAAAAATAGTTTTCTTTGTGAACACTTTATTTAATAATGATACAGTCAGACTAGAAGTGCACAGAATCTGCTGAATGTAAGGCCACAAATTGATTCACTGTCATGCTATCGGTGATCCCTCTGGAGTTTGTTTGAAAGAAGGAAACAAAATCCTTATGTATTGGATCTAGATGATGTCCTGTGAGGAATATTTTCTGACCCCTACTGCTGATCAGTTCAGACTATGAAACATTAGCTGCAATTATTCTTATTAGCTAGGCACTTGTGTTTGTGCTAGTTCTTATAAAGTCTTTTCTTCTTGTTTAAGACTATTACATGATTTTTTTCACATTAATTTTGTGCAAGTCAGACAAACATGCATTGCCACTAATGTCTATTGTCAAACTAGTAACTGAAACAGTGCTCAGAAAATTGTTATAAGTCATATGAGACATCCACCAATTAAACTAAACAAAGCCTCAAACTCCTGACATATGCAGGGATTAAAAAAAACACCAAAAAAGTTTTAGTATTTCATTATTGCAAATCAATAATGATTTTCTGTTTTTTCAAAGTAAGCTAGTTTACAAATTCAGACGATATAGTCTTAGTTTTGGATGTGGAACTTAAAATTTTTGAGGATCAATGTTCTCTCCTTTTAAGAATTGTTTTGGAAGTATAAAAGTAAGAGTTGGCCGAGCTGTTTCATGTGTCCTATCTGTTGTATTAATTCTTTTTTTATAAGAAATATTGCTGTCACTGTATAAATAGTGACAGTATAACTGGACTGTGCTTATTTACTTGGGAGAATTAGATTTGTGATACTGCTGCGTGGTACTAGTTTGTTCTCTTGCTGTCTTTGGGGATTTAGGGATTTTGGTGGAGATGACAGGAGTAGCTGCAGCAGTCCTTACATGGAAGTTTCTTCAGAGACTGCTTTTTTATTTGTATTTTGTGTGTGAGTTTCCTGTCTACAAGGTTTCTCCCATATCTCCTGTAGTGGTTTATTGCTTGGGGTTTGTTTCCTGTTTATGCACAATGTAATTTGCACCATATGTGATTTTTAGAAAAGTGTATCTAGAACAGACTGCATGCCCTAATTTTTTTTTAATTTGTATTTGGCTTTTTTAATGTTATGCTTTGAATCTAGAGAACTTGCTGTCTTTTAGATTGCTCTTTTAGCTTTCTTGCTCTTTTTTCTTTCTATAAAAGCTTATGTATTATACTTACAGGAACTGTGATTAGGGAAGTGAAATATTCCAACTTCCAATTTTTTTACTTTTTTAAAGTCTCTCGGAGGATGGCTTCATATAAATTCACTCAGACTTGTCTATCTCAGGCAGTTTGGTACTACAGTATACTTAGGTATTAACAATGCTGTCATAATACTTGTATTAGTTTTTTTTAATGCAACTTAGCAAATTAATCAGTAACATAAATACAGTATAATCCAGGAAATTTTGATGCAAGTTTGTGTGCCTTTTTTTTTTTTTAATAGCACTCTTTCTACAGAAAAAAAAACCCAAAGAAATCACAAAATTGATGCTGTAAATGATAAAATAGAATAGGCCAGGCCTATTAATAGAACATTTTTTTGTAGTCTTCTCTTCTGTGTCATGAAAAGATTTGAAAGGTGTTTTCAAATCATAAAATCAAAATTGGCTTTCTCTTTTAGATGCCAGCTTTGGCTGAGGCATTTGGTGCATTTCACTTGATTAAACACTTTTCCTTAGATACTGAAGAAAGAGGAAGTGGCTTTATCTTGAAGATTTAATTCCTGGAACTGTTATCAAGCAGGTTTCAACACCCAAAAGCAATTGGTGAAACTGCTCAGAAGCCAAAACTTTAGGTGAAAGTTGAGATTCTGATAATATATGATTCTAAAACCCTAATGGAAAAAGACCCTTTATGTACTTTAATCTGGTCTTCTACAGAATAAAACCATGAAGATATTTGTCCTCATTCACTGGAAATCTTCAAATATGTCAAAAACATGACTACATTGTTCCTGTAACTGGATTACCAGCAATTGGATTGATGATCAAACTTGCTGTCTTCTATGTCTTTACTTCATTCACCTTTCACAGGGTAACATTTACATTCAATAAATATCCTTAAGACTAGGATAGGGTTGGTCCTACAGAGTAACTTTTTCTTGATGGCAGATGTGACATTCCAGTTGAAAGTGCCTCAGTCTTCACATTTTTAATATCTCTGTATAGAAAACTCGTTATATAGAACCACAGTAATATTTAGTAATGCTTTAAACAGTCAATGGAAGACTTTAATTCATGAGTGTTCTTGCATGAAAATACTGTAAGTACAATTACAATTATGGTGAAGTCTCTCTCTCAAAAGCTTTTATCTAGTCTGCCCCTGGTTTCTGAATATATGTCTTAATTGTAAAAATCTTAAAAGCAAGTGCTGCATTGCTGTCATAAACACTGAGACTCCTTACTACCCAGGAGCCAGGTGCAAATGAGGACCCTGTCGTGTTGCAGGCTGTTCAAGCATTTAGGATAATACACTTTGTATCTCAAAATGTTTGCAATCTGACAGAGCTTCTCTCTGATTTACCAGCTTTGTTATCAGCTGCTAAACAGGCCTCCTTGCTCAAGGTTACTACCCTGTGAGGAGAGGGAGGTATAAATTTTGTCCATTCTTGGCCATCACAGTTCACACCTGGGCATTAAAGTTTTTATTGGTACTGTTAAACTCAGTAAAACATCTGTCTTAGATCCTGCAATGTATTTCCTATTATGACAATAACTGATGAAAGAAGATTGTGTTGGGATAAGAGGTTTGGAACATAATGCAGGTCACCCAGTCACAGTTTTCTATGCATATTGCATGGTTCAACAATATCAATGTTGCCAGGAACAGCATTTTACTTTGTTCACTTATATATCTCTCCTCATCACTTTCTCAAATGTCAGCCAAATGAAATTCTGGCACGCTTTTCCACAAAAGATTAGGGGTAGGTTCACTTCACCTCTTAATGATTCTCAGCTTTTACCACGTTATTGAGTTTTTTCCTGAATGTCTCATTTTTCTGATTAAATGCATTAACTTTTAGACAACTGTACCTTTAGTTTCGTCTCCAGGATGTAATACCCTTCTGCAAAAGGTCATCCAGTTCTCTAGCACCAGTGGATATAATCTGATACCTACTTCCTCCTAGTGTAGAGGCTCCAGGGAGAGACACAAACAGTAAACTTCCATGATCTGCCTGACAAGAGAAGCAATGCAGCAGGAATGAGCTGCACGTTAAAGGAAACACCAACACTTCTCAGACTGCTAATCCCCCTTGTGTCTCTGCTGCTCCGCAGCATCCATTAAGGAACAGTGGCTCCGTGGCAGGTCATTACATCTGCTGCAAACACTGGCAGCTGCACAGTGTGTATCTCATGGCCGCAGGCTCCCTGCCCCTGTCCTGTGTGCCAGCACACCCTGCAGGTCGAACAGCGCTCTTTTGCTAATCGGGAGGCCTGTGGAAAAGGCAATGACTCCACCTATGGAATGTATTCAGATGAGAAAATCTCAACTTGCTTTTGGTGTGGCCAACAGCTGCTTTTTTCAGTTAAACTGCTCACTGAAGGTTTACTTTTTCGTAAAGAAGGTCCCCTAGGTGTCAATCAACAACAGTATTGCTACTCAAGTCACACTATTGTTTCAGTGCTCTCCCCATGTACTCTGCTTTGCTTGATACAAAATTAGTACAGCAGAGACTATCTCTTCAGTAGCATAAAATATCAGTATTTCAGCCACAGCAACTAATTCCAAATAGTAGTTCAGATATTACCAGGAAATACTGAAGGAATATTTAATTTATGCATTAATGAAGCCTACCGTGTGATAATTGCACTGCATTTTGCTTTCCTCTGTTGTAGCAGAACCATATCTTCTAGGCAGGATTCTCTGTGGTGCAGAAAAGTTCAGCTGCTATTGAAGTTGATATAAAAGTGTTTAGAAGCATACTGAAAGATCACAAGATCAGGCAGATCTGCATTCTTGATGCTGTTATTAAAAAACAGCCATCATGGGAGTTCTGGTTCTCCCAAAGAAGTTGTTGGGTACATCTGGTATTAATTCCTTCTGGTTGAGATGTTGGAAAATGTGCAATAAGTAATAAAGTAGCCAAATGTGTATATTAATCTTTATAATGGGTGAAAACAGAGCATTTCTAAATCATGTCTCAAAGTGACTAGAAGAGACTATTTCTATAGAATCTGGAATTTACATCAGGGAAATATAAATAGATATAAAATCGTCAAGATAAAGAATTGTCAGATTTTTAGTACCAGTAAAAAATTAATGAATTCCTCATCACAATCAAATTAAGGACTGTGTGAATTGTTTTCATGACTTGCGACAAATATGGGCATTATTTCACAGCCAATATTGTTTAAAATTTTGGAAACAAAAAGTTGTGCCTAATTTTGTACAACAGCGTAGTTCCCTCATGTTAGGAGAGTGAACTGGCTATAACTATTGAAGTTAGCACAATGCTAACTTCACCTTGGAAGAACAGAGCTGCTGCCAGTGAAAAGCAGTAATTTCCTCTCTGGCTGATGGAAGAGCTGTTGAGGACTGTGCTCTACCAAGATGAACAAAAGTGATGTCAGCACTACCTCTTAAGTTTTCAGCCTCCTTTGAGTTACTTTTTGAGCTGCGGTTTGGGCTTTACTGTTCCAGAGAATGGATTGCTGCACAGTGCCTCTTTTGAACAGGGACATTTCTGTGCTTAGTTTTCCTAAAAGAGCTGAGGTTTTGACTGTATTTCTTTGAGAACATGTTTGTACTGCATTGGAATACCAGTCCACATAACCAGTCTTACTTGAACAGACAGAAATGGGGCCAGAAAGAGTCTCCATTTATTTGAGAGAGACATTGTGAGCATCTACAGAGTATGGGTGTGAAATGGCATCGGGGCCTAGTGAAGTGTGTGGTCACATTACTGATGGTAGATATCAGTCTCTGCTGACATTCTTCTAATTGAGATACAAATATGGGACTTCAGTGAATGTGATTATGTAATGTAAGTCTTGTCCTGATCTCCTGAGAAAAGTGAGGAAAAACAGCTAATAAAGAATGGGCTGATAACAGACAAGCAACTGCCTAGTGCTACTGAAAAATAGCATATTAGACGCTGAGAAAAGTACTTTGCTGTCTGAAGAAAGCTTAGATATATGAAACCTATATTGATGTTCCCTTATTTTCTTTTGAAGGATCGACGCTTTAATGATGAGATTGACAAACTGACTGGGTACAAGACAAAGTCACTCTTGTGCATGCCCATAAGAAACAGTGATGGAGACATTATTGGTGTTGCCCAAGCAATAAATAAGACTCCAGGAGGTGCCCCTTTTTCTGATGATGATGAAAAGGTAAGGTTACCTTTACTTTTGCATGCTTTCTAAATTTTTTCTCTAATTCAGTAGACTTGTCTAAAGAGACAATCTAAATTAGTAAATAGCACGTCATCTGTGTTTATGACGTTTTCCTAGAAGTGCATAACAAGGTGTACATTTTTTGTTGCTTTCTATAGAAAATGTAATAGAAATAAGAAAGAAAAGAGAAAATCTGTTCCGTAAATGTCTGAGTTCCTCTGGCAGAAACTTCAACTTAATCTAATGCAGACCTTTTTTATGTAGTAAACCTTAGTAGGAAGACATTTTTTATTTTGGAAAACTTCACCTATAAGAATTAGTTTGGTGAGGAAGTTACCACAGAGATACTCATAAGCTTGCTGACTCTAAAAATCAAGATTTTCTCTTAGTACTTTCCATGGGATAAATGCCTATAGCATATGCAAAAGAAATTTTATTTTATTTTATTTCTCTGTCAAGGAGAGAGAAATGTCTCTCAAGGAGAGAGAAATGGAATCTCCTTTAAGCATGTAATAGGGAACTACTCTTCTGTCTATTTAAATAGTGTTGGATATAATTTTTGTGGAAGTGTAGTTAGAGGCACACTTTTTCTCCAACAAGCTCTTTATATTGATTCAAATGTTGTACACCCTTTTTTTAAAATAAAAATAATTATAACTCTTGTTTTTTATTCCTGCAAGGTACTTGTGTAACTGATTTGGCATAGTGATTTTGATTGAATTAACTAAATTTACATATAATTCTCAATTTTCAGATGGTACTTTATCTGAAGTTATCCAGTACTTCTCAAATTACTTCTTTAGAAGCTATCTAAACTTGTTTAACTGTATGTTGTTTCTGAGTTATTTTTGATTCTTGAGAATCCTGGATGTTGAACATTGATTTATCAGCAAGGTATGCCTCAATGGGTAACTAAATACAAATTAAACCTTCCCTGAATAGAGGTTTTCAGCACTTCTTTTTATTAGTACTAACCTTGTAAAGGGAATTTTGTTTAAATTACAGCTTTTAACATGGCTCCTACATTTGATTTTCATACATTCAACTAGCAAAACAAATGTGTCCATTTGAATTGTGTATTGCATAAAATATTTGATGCTGCGGCATTTGCTTCCATTCAGTGACTACCAAATATTATCTAAAAATCAGATAATTGCCCATATTTTGTCATCTTTATTTTGTTTTCAGTAATTTATATCACTGTTACAGTCATTAGCCTGTATGTTAGAACTCTTCAAGAATATATTGAATGGGTTCTGACACAGAGATTTTATGGAAAAGTAAATGAGAACATAACATCATTTTGCCCTGTAATAGATCTTGGACTTAATGAGGCCTGGCAGTCCATGTGCTGTTTTTCCAAAACCCATGCTTTTAAGTTTTTTTTCACTCAGCTGGTAACCTAGAAAGCATGATATACCTCTGGGAAGCAAGAGAGCACATACTTTCAAGACAACTGTCTTGCAGGATTAGCAAATAGGGTTTTTTAACCATAATATCAACATAGATGTTTGTGTGGAAAGGAGACAGGTGAAAACTGAGAAACCCTCTTCAGAATAAGAAAAGAAAACTTTGGTAGCTGGGGCATTGAGGTGGCTTGTGCAGAAAAGCCTGATAAGTAGCTGGCAAAAGACCTATGTGCAGCTTTATGTTGATGTTACAGTATTTGACAATCAGCAGCTTCAGAATGGTTAGGAAATACAAATGTAAATTAGCATTCTCTTTCCTACCCTGAAACCCTCTCAGAGAAATGTCAGTATCATTTGAATCTGGTTCCTGTTTGCAAGAGTCTTTCCTCTCTTACTATTGTGTGAAGAATTAAAATAATCTGTTGGAGTGTTTTGATAAAACGGCAAGACTACATTGTATAATGAAATGTCTCTTGGTGGCACTGCTGTCTCGAGTCAATAGGAAACAAAGACTTATGTTTTCAATTAGAATTAAGTATATGTTAGCATCATTTTTATGTACTCTTAGTTGTTTTCAGGAAGTTAATAGCAAATAATATATTTAAGGTTTGAGGAGTTTTTAATGCTCTCAAGCTGTAACCAAGTTTATATTTTGCAGCATCTGAAATGGAGTATTATATTGCAAAGTTGTTCTGGTTTTGTTTTTCATGGCAAATTTTCAGGTTTTTCTTTTACATGCCTGACCACAGTGTTAAAAAGCACAGCACTAAGAACAAATAGAAATGAATTTTTGACATTTAGTATTGTTTTCCACTGCCAAATCTTTTCTCTTTTTGGAGTTAGGGATGTTTCAGCCAATTCATTGTTTAAGTGCAGAATTAGATGACAGCCACAGGCATGAAAGAAAGATGTTCAGCGTCACAAGGCATTTGGTCACCCCAACATTAGTGGCTCTGTTGAACAAATTGATTCTGGAGATTTTCAGTTTAATTCAGACAGCATTACCTTATTACCCATAATAGCCATCACTATTACATTCTGTTGTGTAACTGGTAACTTTTTTGAAAAATAGCAGGTGATACACTTTTACATGTATTTTGCAAATGAAAAGACCAGTTCATTTGCAGAAAGAGTAAAAAGATAAAAGCCCTGATCCCTTGAAAAGAACCATGCACCCAACATGCATTCCCTTTATGGTGCTGAAGATCCACTTAAGTGTATGTGCTGTTTGCTGGTGAGTCATACTTGTTCCAGGACTGGTGAGAAAAGCCTAACAAGAGTTTGACAGTCTGTGGTTTAGATTATTGTCTACCCTTAAGAGTCTTCTGAAATTCAGTGCCCAAACAAATCTAGTCTTCCATCAGAGAGCCTTAACAAACAGCAACAGCAGCTCCATGGTCACTTAAATTGGCATCCTGGTTCTCTCTGCCTCTGACATCCTCCTCATCTGAAAGAAGTGAATTGACTGCAGGGAAAGTATCCAGGGCTGCCATCGCAAATTAACTCTGCTTGTTTTGCTGAAAACCAGTAGCTTGAATGCCTTGAGACCTGGGAGGGGGAAGTAAAAACTGGATTTGGTTGTCTGTGCTCTTTATAGTTTAGTTCTTTATAGGATAGTTTTATTAAGAAGTATTTATGTCTGTAGATTCCAGAATTTATCTGATGTGTATTTGGCTTTTGAGGCCTTGAAGATAAGTGTTCTCATGCTCCAACATCTTATTTCTTACATTCCTAATAGCAGCCTTGTGATTCTGAATTTTCCAATTTATTGTGCTCTTCTTGGTCCGTATTTGTTAAAGCTTAAATATACCCTACACCAGGTCTGCCATAGTGATGAATGATTTCCAGGGATTTTGCTATACCTTCTAATTAATTTTCTGTGAGTTTTTGTATGATGAGCTTGGAGTCACGCTGGCAGATAGCAATTTCAAAGTCAGTAAGGACCGTTCCTTTATCTTATAGAAGTAATCAACTGTAAATAAAACAACTAGGAAAGGATGTGATCCAGAACAGGCAAGCATCTCAGGCTGTTATGAAAATGATAACTCCAGCTCTGTAAATGTGTGGAATTTACAAAAAAAAGTCACCTGAAAATAATGGATGGATCCACTCCAAAGGAATATGAGAAACAAATTAGATGAAGAATTTTTTTTGCGTGTTACATATATTGCAGCATGTGACAACATATTGCTAATGCCTGCCTTGGTTCTCTGGCATGGCAGTGAGAGTCCAAAAGCTATTATTTAAAAATGGCATAATACTCAAAGGTATCATGTGGCCCATATGTCACTTACCTCCCAGTGCCAGAGACAAATTTACTGAAAGAGGACTGAAAATAACGAAGACATTTGAAGGATGAAGGTGCTGAAGCATCACAGCTATCTGGGAAAACTCTAATGGTCTATTAGGCACGCTTCTTGAAAAGTACTTGCTACACAAATCTAAATTAAAATAAATCACAGTAACTGAACTGTCTTGCTGGGGGAGTTTAAAGCAATTTGCCACCAGGATATTTGCTTTATCAAGGCAGCTTAACATCATTGATTTGCAACCAACAGCACAAAATGACTGCCATGACAGACATTTGCATGGACTTCTTTCAGTCTTATATACATTCAGCCATGCTTGCAAGTTAAGCTGGAAGTCTGGGTTTCTATTTAATTACTGAACTCAAAATTTACTTGAAACTTAACAAAAACTTCCCTATATCAGTACCTCTGTTTTGAGACTGGCAGGTAATATTTGAATTGGACTTCTTAATCTCTGAAGTATGGAAACCTGCCTAATATGTGTTGCAGGGATATTTTAGTGACCTATATATTGTTTCAAATATAAATGTGTATTTTCCTGGACTTGTGGGCTACTTTGCTGCTGTGTGTTTATGGTACATATTACAATAAATTTTTGATACTTGTTTGATGCCTCTAGATGTTATCATTAAACAAATATACAAATGATCAGATTTGGTGTCAGGGTTTCCTCTATAGAACAGTTCAAGACAAATTGTCATGGGATTTTTTTTGTGGGCACTGGAGTTTTGTTCTTACCTTCCTTACTCTCCCTATTATACAAGACATCTGGATTCTTCCTCCAATTGCCAGCCGGAATCTGAACCTGTTGGTTCTTCCCGTATTGCTTGTATCTTCTTAATTAATTAATATGGAGAGACTTGAATAAATAAGAGCTCTTATCTATAAACCTTGACTGTCGTTTGGCTAATATTTGTAGTATTTGACCCAGAGCTCACTAAACTAGACAAAGGAATCTCTGCTGACTTAATGCTTTTAAAAATCAAACTTCTATTCCTTTCTAACACAGGAATGTTTAATTCATGCAGACCCCCAAGTCTATTTATGAAGCTTAAATTCATCCATGTCAGATCATTGAAAAGAGAAGGAGCAGTTTTGGCTCCCGTTGCTTCCACTGGAGGAGACAGGTTCACAGTTGACTGTGCTGCTTTCCTTCGTGCTTTTTTCAGTCATATTATCAAAAATTACTTTTACTAATTATATCCTTGCTTCAAAAAAAAAATCCAGAGTGATGAGAATAACTCATATATTCAGAGACATGAATTATGAAGCATTACCAGTAGTACCTTCAGTCTAAATCTTACTAAGAGAAATGCTGGGTATTCCTGCAGATTCTGAAGCATAGAAACAGCCCTGGAGCTTGCGTTCTGTTTTTCCTCTTGTTAGTATTCACAGGCCATTGCAGAAAGGAGCCCAGATCTCTACTGGTCAAACACAAGAACAACTTCTCAGGAAGACTGGTAATGCAACCAAATGCCATGATCATGGAAGCCTTTGTGCAGCCATACCACAGCCATACATATTCAATCAGAAGCAGAATAAATTTTTCAACGGGAAGCCTAAAAGCTAAGAATTCTGATGTTCTAATGGTAACTCTCAGACACCTTAGTAACTAGAAAGAGTAATGTTAATATTACATTTTTTATTAATAGATTTTTCACTTAAAAGCTTGGAATACCAAAACAACAATAATACCAAGGCTCAGGAGGATTAGAATTTCATTTGATACATCTGTCATCAGAAATAAAGCCTGAGGGGCATGAAAGCTATGATCTGTCCTTGTGTTACAGTGTAACTCTTAGGTACTGTCTATATAAGGAATTGATTAGAAAAGCTAGTTTTTGGGTTTTGTTTGTTGATTTGCTTTTGGGTTTTTTTCTGGAGAAAACTCTGTTCTTCCATTACCTAAGGAATAAAGTTTACTTTCAACTGTCTTTCAATTCTTGGCAAAACTCCCTTAAACCAAGTAAATTATTTTGATCAGATGGCTTATTAAAAAATCTTGTTTGCTTGAAGTGAAATCTGCACTGGGGCCCTGTTACAGAAACATGTTAGAGGAAACCTTTGTGGTCAACAGCTGGTGAAACCTTTATTTCTGACAGATACTGGAGGTGTGCCCTGTGGGCTGGATGGGAGGACTTGGTCCCTAGTGAAGGGTTTTTTGAACGTCTTTCAGTCTATTCAGTTCTCCCTAGCTGTTCATAATAACTTCAAGGCTTGATATACTTTAAAAAACAGCATTTTGCATCTCCTGTGAATTGCCTGTCTTTCCTGAAGCAGAATGAAATGTTCATACAGCAGTTCCTACTATCAAAAGTATTTCCCCCTGGAATAATGATGCAGAGCCTATCTGTAGCTATAGGTTACATGATGAGATATTGAAAACTTTTTAGTAAATAATTTTGCTAAAAATGAAGTCGACCTCTGACCTTCATCAAGCTAATACAGGCTTAATAAGAAACTGTAATTAAAGCAGTATTGTTGTTCTAGAACTGATTCACAGTATCCCCCTGAGCAAATCACTTTACAGTGAGCTCTCTTCTGAAAAATGCCATTAGGAGGTTCCATATGTGCTATCAGATTTTCAGTTTCAAGTATACTTACTTTATAATTTTCCTTCTTTTTTACTCAGTCTGAACTTTTGAAATCTTTTTGACTGCTTTCAGTGCATATAGCATCCCTTATTTGAACAGATGTGGTTAAAAACTACCAAAACAATTAAAAAATAATCAGTTTCAGCAGTTTGTTTAATAGTCCCAGCCTTGCATATAGTATTTTGCTTCTCTGTCCCAGCTTTAGCTATAGTGTTTCTCACTCCCATGAAAATTGTGCCACCCTGCTGTCTTTGATTGGTTTCAAAAGTGTGCCTGCTCTTTTAAGTGGCAAACTCGTGATTGTACATTAGAAGGAATTCATCCCTTCTCCATGCTATCTTTGCAATTGTCCACCTGAGAAATTCCTGTCTTCATCCCAGCATCTGGGGTATGTAAGCAGCTATATAGCTGTAATGCCTGTTAGGAGGATACAGCAATGTGTTTCCCCTATATCTGGGAGATGGCTGTTTACATCTGTGGCCACAAATGAGTAAAACTCTTGTCCTCATTTTTCATGGGACCTTTCTCTGTCAGCAGCTGAAAGCAAATGCCTGGAATGAGGCAAGCATGGGATGGTATTTCTCACCAGTATAGCTCACCAATGTACTGTTATTTGCAGCTCAGTGCCAGACATGGTATCTGTGTATTTAATACCACCCCAGGGATTTTCTACTTAGGAAATCAGGCATTTCTTGAAGCAAGAAAAGCTTTTAATTTTCACAATATCCTGCACATTGTGTAAAAAAATAGCAACTGCACTTTTCTTAGTGTTTTAAAGCTACTTTTTAGTTATGCCCAGAACTGTTTTTGAAAGCCTGGGCATGTCCTCATTGCTTCTGTTGTCATCCTGCTGTCACTGCATTACCATGAAAAAAAGTTTTGTTTGTCTCTTAACTAGCTAGTTCATATTGCTGATTATTCATTTTGGCAAAAACTTTGTTCATATGAAAGATTCCAGAGGTTTTTGAATTGCTGAGGATGCTGCATTTTTAATTCAAAAAAACCCAAGCTACAACAAAGCATGAAAAACATGGGTTACCAGTAAAATTAGTCAACAAGATTAAGCATTACTGGGCAGCCAGATTACACGTTCTAGGCTAGAGCTCACTGAAATTATGAAAGCTGAGCTAGTTTAATCATTAATTATAATAATTTTGCATCTCTTGCATAGCTGGCAAGCAATAAACTAGGGTTAAAACAATATTATGCTGATTCTTGTTGAAATGTTGTTGGATCTGTAAGAGAACTGAGCCACATTGTTCATAATAGGGAATGGTGGTCAGAAATTTCAGGCAGGAAATGTTGCTGTGCACTTAGCAGGTTTATTGAATTGTATTTAGAAAAATGTTTCCTGCGAACAGCATAGTGGGAGAGGTGGGGCACCAGGAAGAATGCTTCATTTAATAGCACTTTGTGAAAGCTTTGAGTAGGATCCTTAACTGTTAATTTGGTCTCTGGGGAGCCTTATTACTTAGAATAATTATCCACATATATTTTTAGTGAAACAAAACAATATTTATACTGACATCTATTAAGGCTAAAGTCTTTGGACAAAACTTGACATAGATTTAACCTTAGTATTAATTTGCTGGCAATTTACTGTCCATGTGGTAGAATGGGTGAAAACAAACCTTTTTTTTGTCTCTGTTTTTGTGGGGTAGGATTTGTGTGTTTTGTGTGGATTTTGGGGTTTCTTTTTAAGAAAAAGCTCTTGCTGTATAAAAACAGGCTAGCATTTTGCAAAGCTGGTGTCATGGTTACAAAGCAAATTCATTGATAATAGCTCTCCAGTCTTGTGGCATAGTTTTAGTGCCAAGCAGCAATGGGCTTGTGGACATACAAGAGCTGAGGGTGTCTTAGCTTAGGGCCATGTGAGTGTCAGTGGGATATCTTATAGGACAGTGGGACCATATGTTGTGATCTGAGCTGGAGAAGCCCTGGAGATTTGTCCCACTGAGCAGAATATCTGTGAATATGGTGCTACTCCCTAAGGAGAGGAGGCTTTGGAAGGAGGAAGCTTGCCTAGACATGTTACCATAAACACAATCATAATTTCATTTTTCTGTCACCCCAAGCAGAAAATATAGTTAGTAGGTCCTGGGTACTTGTTTCTGTGCTTGAATCACAAAGGTTGGTAATCTGCTCTAGCCTAGGGTTTCAGGGCTTCTTCAACTCTTAAGTGTAAAGTCATGAGCTCTTAATTCTGAATGTTATGCTCTGAATGTCCAGCAATTTTGGTTCTCAGTGGTGGCAAAGTTTGCTGCTACCCTACTGGAAATGCACAGCAGCTGAAATGTCACCTCTATAATACAGCTGTTTCAAGGTATTAATCTCTTAAACAATATCAAATAATTCTGAACTTCAAGAAATTGGTAAAATTAGAGCAGTGAAGAAGGGGATGACTTACAAAAGCTGAAGTCTGCCTGCAGAAGTGTTAAACCAGCAGATTGACAAAAAGCTTCTCACTAACAAATTAGAGCCACTGCATTTAAGCTACATTTTGGGAAAACATGTAATGTAGACACTGTAGTTTGCCCTATAAGTGGAGAAATTACCTCTGGTTTTGTGTGCTTTCAAGAACATCTGACCACTGGGTGGTGAACTTAGTAGTTGCTGCCGGACCAAGCCGTTCATATAGATACGGAAAGCATTTTATTTTTCTGAAGTGGGTTTTGGGAAATCACCATACATAGGAAGCAGAGGCCATTCCAGTGAGATATGAAAAGCCACCATAAAAGCCTATGGGAATGAGCTTGAGCCTTTTATGTGTTCAGCTGTCAGTTTGAAGTAGTGGCATTAATGCTTACTTTTGGAAGAATAAAGAGGTGGCGGCTATTGGTTGGTTGGGTTTTTTTTTCCCTCAACCAATTGCAGCTTTCAGCATTCTTTAAAAAATAAAATTTATATTTAAAAGCTAAACTTCATCCTCAGAGTAGGAATGATGAGAAACTTATTTGATAAGCTTCTATGTATAAGGAGGATTCAATAAAATGAATATGAAAATTAGTTCCACTGAGTAACTACTCAGTGATCATGTTCGTCACTGATGTCATACTTCAGTAGTATGTCCTGAATATTAAAACAAAATACTTCAGTTATTGTTTCATCAGGTACTGAGACTTTCTTTTAATGAAAGCTGGACTAGAAATGAATAATCAGAATTGATTCTAATTTAATTTTATTATAATATGCATGGCCTTCTGTTTTGCATCTGCTGTCAGTTTTGTGGATTTTATTAGAATAGATACGTCAAGTCAGATACTAAGATCTATTTTTGCTTATATAAAAAGATTAAATGTTAGATGCTTGTAGTAGAATGTGATGTTGGAGCAGGAAGCATCTAACTGTTAAAACGGTATCTCATGAATATTTTTAAACAGAACCTGCTTTTCTGGCATAGTTACTGTACTTCTGATGGGAAGTTACAGTGAGACTTTATATAAATATAATTATGAACACTTGAATATAACTGTGAATCATGAAAGTGAATATCAGGAGCAATAATCGGGAACATTGTGTATCTGGATGTATCTTTCACAATGGCAGAGTTACAACAGCAGAACTGTGTTACGTTTTTTTCTTTAATGGAATTATTTTGCATTTCTTTTTGTCTCAGTATTTTAATTTTGTGAGTTAATTCTGCTTTTCTTGGAGGACAGAGGTCTCTGCAGCAGCAGCTGCTGCCATGCCTAATGGCATGGTTATAATTCTCCCGTTAATATGGCAGTGGGACTACTGAAATAATACTCAAATCTGTGGTCTTGTGATTGTACTTTTGCAGTAACCAGCGCTGCATGCTGATAGCTTATCACTTTCATTTGTTACAGAAAAAAAACCCCAAAAAAACCAAACAGGAGTGGGCTGACTGCTGAGTAGCATTTAGAAGATCATGTAGGGATACAGAAACTGTTACCGTTTTAAAACAGGTTTTTGCAACAAAGAGGGAGGAAGTGGGGGCAGGAAAGGACCGGGCTGAGGAAGTGAAAAGCTGTGGCAGACTCAGGCTGAGGACGCAGAGACGATGAAGTGATGGAAAGCAGGCTGCACTCCTGTGCTTGAGGCTTGCACTCGTGTGCTGCCAGAAAAGGGTCTCACCCCCTCTAGTGGCTTGCATTCCTCTTTGGTGGTGATAATGCTACAAACTTAAGTGAGCACGTATAGCTAGAGTAAGGGCTCCCATAGATAACGGGCGACTCTCCTACAGCCTCGTGCTTCTGCTATTTTTTGTACACTTTCAGCACGGCAGCACGTTCTCTAAGTGTTAATTAAGCACAAATCAAGGTAGCCATCCTCCTGGTGCCTCTGCGCGTAGGGATGGACATTCACTCCGTACGAGCGCAGCCCGGCTTTATTTAGGCTGGGCAGGCTGGCCGTGCTCGCCGCTGCCCGCGGCAGAGCCGCTGTTCAGGCGGGGCGCGCCGGGAGCGATCGGCGCTGCCCGCGCTGCGAGCCGAGCCGCCCGTTCACAGCGCCATCAAGTGGATGCCAGGCGCTACGGCGCCAGCCGGCGCCTCGACTTGTTCTTTTTTATCGCCTCTAAGTCCTATTGAACCTAACTGCACTTGCACTTCTAACACCTGCCTAGGAGAGGCTTCTCGTATCTGCCTTAAATAGTGAACAAACAATGTTTGCTATTTCTTTGTCCTGGCTTTGTTTTGTAGCCCGACCTTATCTGCCTCCCACTTTTCCAGCATTCTTCTGAGGTTGACAAGATGAAGAGGTTTTAAGTGTATTTCAGGTATCATCAAAAATAGCTTTATGGTTACCTGATCCATGAAATGGCTTGCACTCAATACCTGTCTCCCTGTTTGTCCATAAAGTTATCCAGCATCTCTGCATGTATTAGTGCTTCAATCTAGCAGTATCATCAATTACTAAAAATTTAACAACATTTCCTTTTGTTAGATGCTGAAAGTGGCTGAACATTTTCCTGCAGAATGTTTTTTCAGTGACTTACAGCTTTATCACATTTTCGATGTTTAAGGTGAATGCTTATTTTTTTCCTCAAGAAGAAACTCCTTTGAATTTTGCCTTTTTCTTTTAGTGTATTCAAAATTTTTTTTTCTCAAACTGTTTTTGAAAATATTTTCTTTGACAAGCTATTGCACATTAAAGTTCTGGAAAGGAATTCTTGACACTTGAGCTGGGATATACTCAGCTTGGGTACTATGAAAAGCCCAACGCTGCTCATGTGGTTAAAAAAGCATTTTTTTCTTTTAATTGCATCTTCAGAACTTTGTCATTCTACTTGGTAGTTTATTATTTCTTCTACATTTCTCTTGTTTTTCTTCTCCTACTTCAACAGCAGCATCACCATTTTTGCAACAAGCAGGGTTGTCTTCCTTCAGCATATTCCCTTTTATCCTGTTGCCATGCTTTTGTTAGCATCCCTCTTTCTCCTTACACCTTGTGCAGATGGACTTGTGACAGAGGCAACACTGTCAATAGATTTGCTGTTTGATAGAACTCATGTGTCACTTTTCATTCAAGTACTGAACAAAAAATCTTTTTTTGTTCGGTGGTGACAAAAAATCTTTTGGTTTTATAACAACTTCTGCATGTTCAAAAGGCTACACAGTAAAGAAATTCTTCCTCATAGTCACACAGAACTTCCTGTGAATCAGTTTGCTGCCCACTGCATTTTGTCCTATTGCTGGCACCACTCAGCTCCCTCGGACTTTTCTTGTATGAGAGGTGCTCCAGTCTCCTAATCACTTAACCACTCGACTGGACCTGCTCTAGGATTTCCATGCCTCTCTTGTACTGAGGTGCCCAGAACTGGACACAGTGAGAGAGTACTCCTCATTTCACATTGCTCAATTGAATAGCAAGTGGATTAATAATGTGTATGTTACCATTTCAAGTGTTGGGCTAAACCTTAAAGTCAGTATCTTTAATCTCTGGGTTCTTCATGTGTTTATAGCCAAGTGAAACAATTAGGCTCTTTTATGGAATATAAGGGTCAAGCCAGCAGATGTCCTCAAAGTGGTGTGCACTTGTCACAGCGCAAAACAGAGACATTTATGTGGTATGTGCCTGTAGAAGCAGAAATTAGAGGTTTGTGGGCATATACAAGGGAGAAGTAGCAGAGCCCTGAGTAAGATAAGTTTTTGTCTGAAGGCTAACTCACAGGGTTAGCACTTAGAGCAAAAATTATGTTCCTAATTCTTTTCTTCTTGGTTCAACCTGATGAGACTTAATACATTGATTATATAAAATAACATTGCTTCAAAGCAATACCTATTTCTTTAGTCTAGTCCTCCTTTTAATGACACCAGCTTGCAGTCAAAATTGTGCTAAATGGGCCTGAAGAGAGTGTGTAAATTGGCCTAAATCAGTGTTTAAAATGGAGTACTTCTATCAAAATACAAATATTAAATCTGTACCTGTTTAACTGTCTCATGATCAGAAATATCTCCTCAGTGAAACAAGTCAAATCTCAACTCATGTATTTGAAGTTTCTCCATGCATTTTTACAAATTGCAGAAGTTTTTGTGGTAGTTATTCATGACCTGACTTTTGCCTTCAGAAATCCAGAGTATAAAATGACTGGTTGCAACTTTTGACATTTCTTTTGCGCTTATGGGAACATGAAAAGTAACAGTTTGCTACTGATTTTGTTAATGTGATGCCTTTGCCGTTGTCTGCCTTCACAGTGTGTGATTTTTTTTCATAAATACTAATTAAGTATAAATTCAAGTGTAGCTTAGGTGGGATTTTTTGTGAAGAATGTAAATGGATGCTGAACATATCAGCAGGAAATTTATTTTTATATTCAAAATGAAGCTTTATGGGTATTAGTGTATTTATTGCAGTCAGTTTGGTAGCTCTGGTGTAGATGTTGGTAATGAGCCTGTTTAGGTATGGTGGGAAGTGTAACGTTTGTCATCATGTAAATCACGTGCCTGCAGGATGACTCTGAAGTCTTGGTTTCCAGCACACTTGGCCACATACTGGGCTGGACACTGCCACATTTTGACACAGAAATTTATGGTTTCCATTTCCTTTGACGTTATGGTACTTCATTTCCCAGCTGCTAGCATCTGAACATAGTATAACTTTACAGAGGTATCTCCTCCCAAGGAGACCTAAGAGCAGTGTCACTGCTACTCATAGTCCCAAAGAAGGGAAATATTGATGTGCTTTCTCAGCTGCAGGACAAGGAGAAGGTCTGGCATCTCTGCAGCTGGAGTCTGCAACCCACACTGGTAACTAACACAGAAAACAAGCAATGCCTGTCCGGTGCCTTGGCTGTCCCTCAGTGCAGACAAACTGTAAGAGAAAGGAAAAAGCTGCTTGGGGAACAGGGAAAAATTCACTGTTGTTACAGATAGATTTATATATCAAGAACTTAAACTTTTATAGCAGGGGAAAAAATCTGGTTTTCAATGAAGATTTCTTAGGAAATGAAAACATTTTGTTCTTTGTACTTTTGCGGTGATTTCATGGTACTTTGAAATCTTCTACTGGTGCCCATTTAGAAGCAATGGCTTGCAATAACCCTCCAGGTCTCTGGCAGAACTAAGAAACCACACTCTTGACTGTTTACTTCTGTGTGTCCTGGCTACTGGACCTAATCTTCTCTTCCATTTAAAAGAGAGAAAACAATTGTATGCTGATTATATTCTGAGTGGGATGGTGACACTGAAGGCAGCATAACAGCAGCCATTATGAAGAAAAGTGAATTGCTGAATTTGATTAAAGGAAATTAAGAACTCAGTGTAATTTTCGAGGAGACAGCTGGGTATTTGGAGGCAACTAAAGAAACTCTACCCAGATGTATAACAACAGCCCCTTAGAGCAGTGAGGGATTGTGTCTGGGGAGAGGGTAAAAAGGCACTCCAGGCTTTTAGGCTGGATTTGCTTGCAGTTTCTGTTGCAGGCCAGCAGGAATATGCTCTAGTGCTTGTGGGACAGCCTATATGCTGCTCTGCACAAGTGGCACTTCTTAGCCACCAGTGAGATCGTGTGACACTGCTGGTGGTGCAGAGATTGCCCACCAGCCACATGCATGAAAGCAGTAAAATCAGAAAGACTTCTGGGCTCAGGAGCCTCCTTTCCCCTCTCAGTATGGATTTTGGTTGTGGCTTTCCATGAATCTGCACAGGGGTAAAAATGGATAGATCGGGAAGGAAGGAGCAGCAATGCAAATGCCAGAAAAGCCTAGTTTTTAGACCAGCAGCTGTGAGAAAAAGGAGATTGAAAAAGTGTGTGTAGGGGTTTTTTTTAATTTTTGAGTTTTGGTTTTTCTTCCCAGTGGTTTGGAGGTTTTTTTCCTGGGTATTTTTGTTAGGTTGGTTTTGTTCTTGGGGTTTTTTTCCCAGCATATGAAATCAGATTTACAGTTACAAATTAAAAATTATCCTTGTTCAAAATTGATAAAGTCTTTGCAGCAAGCTCGCTATTTATAAAATGCCTCAGGCAATTTGTATGAGGATATAGAGCTCTTTGATTCTTTGGATTTGATAGTACTGCACCATCTATTGGTCTTTTTCAGTGAAATCAATTTATGCATTGAGTTCAGTTCCTAAAAACACCATAAAATCCACTGTGACACAGGTACTGGTAAAAATTTTGTCATGAAAAAGTAGAACAAGAACAAATCCCATTTACAAGACTGTGTAGTATTTCAGGACAATTGACAGGTAGGCCTGTAGAACTCACCCATTCTTTCTTGGGCTGTTGTAGTTCCATGAATAAAGAAAATACTTTCTTCATGGAAGTAGTAAATGTGCAATGAACTGAATTTGAATTTTTTTGTTGTACTTCTACTCAGCTGTAAGAAGCAGAGGTTTATGACCCAGGGCACTTCCCTGATCAGACAGCCTTGCCTTGGTGAGTATTCACTGCTTGATTAATGTCAACTCATGCAGTCTAAAATTATGGAGGCAAAAAAAGAGCAAACCTACTCAAATTCTAATCAAATCAAGGAACACTGTTCTACTCTTGCACATTTTACTAAAATATCTATGAGAGGAGCATAGCCTGTATGATGAAAGGAAATAGTTTTCCTATTATTTCTGTAGCTTAAAGACAAGATATCCTTACTCAGTTTGTGAAGTATTTTAACCTCTGGTACTACAGAATCAAGCTAAATTAACTCTCATAGTACTTAAAAGCTAATTAACTATGATACTGCTTAACTGGAAGCAAAGCCTTATTTTGCTGAGTAATCTGTAAAAGTTTAAAGTAATTTGGCCCTGTGTTGAACTGCTGATAGCATGGGCAGAAGCAAACCCTTAAGATCAGTAAATTTGCACCAAGGCAGACAGCAGCATATTGATTTCTGAACACAACTCAGCTACCTGCTCTCCAGTGTGCCATTCAACGGCCACATTAATATCAATACCTGATGGTTTTTCTTCTGAGGCACACAGTGAGAAGTGTATGCAAGTAAATGTGTGGAAGAACCTTGTTTTGCTGGAAGCAAAATGGATGTCTATAAGTAATGGGAACTTGTTTTGGTGTTTTTTTTTCTTTTTTTTCCTACTGAAACAGAGCTTTGTTTTGATACACAATCCAGGATTCAAAACACTATATGACTTTTAGAATTAAGGGGAAGGATGCTGTGTGCTTTTACTAGGTGTGAGATTAATATCTTTGAAAATTCACACTGCAGATAACTGTTTTATCTCTCTGAGGATGTATTTTGTAGGTTTCATAATTCTTTTCTCACTGAGAGGTCTTTTAGGCAGTTGTTCTGACCTGTTCTGTGCTCTTCACCAAGTTGCCCCAAAGAAAGAAAGGAAGAGAAATGGCCTCATCTGAAGCTGTAGTAAAAACACTTCATGGCCACTTGCAGAAGAAGGAGAAAGAGATATGTAATTGGTACCAAATGCTGATGTTTCTACGATCATAGCTAGCAAAACCTGGGCACTGGGGAACAGTGTCTGAAGGCAGAGACTGTAATGTGAAAATTTAAATACTTTTCTGGACCAGTGAGTGAGTCACTGAAGGCAAGACTCTAATTGTAAGCTTGGGGCAACCATATTTTTGCTTGATTAAAATACATTTTTTTCTTTTTTAATGTCTGTAACATGCAAGTCTTCAAGTGTAAAAAATGCTACTGGAAATAGTTCCAGTAGCTGCTGTGAGAGAAGATAGGATGCTTCTTTTCTGTGTGTGTGAGACCTAGGAAGCCTGTGCTTATCTTGCAGCCATGTGAAAAGTAGTATGTTACCACATAAAATCCATAGAAGTCTGCAGGATAAAATTGCAGTGTGGGTTTTATCAGAGAGAAGCTGCATCCAGTTTTCATGGCTCCTCAAAGGTGAGCAAACTCAGCGTCCCCAAACAGTCTGTGCTTCACAGACAAGCACTTTAGGTAAATAATGACTGGTGAAGTTACACCACCAGACTTCGGCAGTGCTGTTCCAGTTTATAAATAACTTTGTCTAGAAATCAGATAGCAGCATGTGCAGGTGTGAGTCATAAGTGCAGGAGACACAATGATGTGTGGAAAAAGCATGGCTCACATCCAAACCAGCCCACACACTTCCATCAGCCCCTTGAAGTCTGCAGCACAAAAAATAAATGTTTCAAGTCGGGATGCTGAAGCCCACCCAGGCTTAAAACTCAAAGGTGCAGTAATATGGGTTCCAGTGCTTCTCCCACTACCCTGATGATCAGTCATGCTCAAAAGGCAGTTTTGTAAGTCACTAATTTACTATCTGAGTAAATTATCACAATCTCAATTAAGATACACAAAGATGTGTCAAAGCTGCTTTCTGTAAATCATTGTTTTGGAACACATACTTGTAAGTTCTAAGGAATTAAGAAAATATCCAAATTATTATTTGATTTTATTTTTAAAATTTCATGAGTTGAAACTGGAAAGAATGAATGATACTGAGCTCCTTGGTTGCAGAGTTAATGGAGGATGTAATGAAGAATTCAACAAGTACCAAAATAGCACTTAGGATAAGGTGCTGGTTTTGGAGAGAATTCAAAGGAAAGAAAAAAGGAGCTTTTAGTTCAAGAACATGTCTGATTTCATTTTAACTGGTCTGGCAATTTTTATCCTTTCAAGACTTAAGCTGAAAGGAGTTAGATACCTTGAGTCCTGATGCCAGGTGAGGGTTCTCAGCATAACAACTGAATTTTCAAACAGCATTCAAGTTGCTTTTATAACTGAAGTTTAAAGACAGAAGTAAGTGAATCCTTTTTCATATGACAGCATATTTGCATCCTAGAACTGATATGTTTTCAATACAGCAGAATGAATCACTGTTTATCTTCCTAAGTTGCACATTTTACTATTTTTTGCCATATGTCTTTTTTTTTCCTACTTTTGCAGTGAAGTAAAGAGTTTGGATCACTTTCTCTAAAATTTTGATGTTAGGTGTTACCCAAAAGTATCATATTTTTTTACCTACTGTCATTGAAATTACAGTTAGGATTCAAAGTTCTGTGCAGAGATTAGAATGTCCTTTCCTTTTTCTGTTGGCATGTTCTTGTGCATGGACTAAACAGTGAAATGTGATATTTGGACATTCTGGTAGACATTATAGAAAAATCAGGGAATGTCAAACCATTCAGACAGGATTAAAAATTACCTGTTTCCACACATTCTGTTAATATTTATGCTCAGCTTCTTCTGACTGTCATCTGCCAGGAAAGGGCAAAAACAATTTGTCAGCCTGCCTTCAGTGAAATTAGTACTACCAGAGCTGAATAAAAATGGCCTGAGGCATCAACCACCTTTCCACATTTTTAAAGACAACAAAATTCTGTACATTGCAGCCATGTAAATCCAGATAAGGATGTCAGAGGTATACGTGCAGGCTCACAGTGATGTAAATCAGAGCACTATTTGGCTCAGCTACTTTTCAGCTATTGTTTCTTGAAACTCTGCTTATAATGAAGGAGAGGTAATATATAATTGCTCAACATACTTTTCTGTAAATAGTTTTATTAAGAAAGCAGTTCAGAAATTTTTCTGTACTTTGTTATGATCTTTCAAAATCTCATTTCATTTGAAACAAATAAAAATTAACCTTTTTCTGCCTTCTTGTGGTTTTAGAAGCTATTCTGTTGTCTTGGAATCAGGTTAGTTTTAATTTGTCACCAATTCAGTAGTTGCAAGCTTCAAACCACTAAGAATGACTGTCTAGATTTATAGGTAAATTTCCTTCCAGCAAACTTTCCATCACTTTATATAGTAACTCTTCTGTAGATATTTTTACTATATGATGCTTTTTTTCTTCCTCAGATATGGACTCAGCGTGAGGGTTTGAGCTCTTAAAGGCAAAGGTTTGTAGGGTTTATTCCTCTGCTTCCCTATGTGAAACATTATCACAGTGTCCTGGGTACAGATTACAGTATATGTTAGAAGTGCTTTTAATCAGGTCTGGAAATGCTATAATTGATACCAATTCAGATTACCTAATTTGTATAATCAGATTCAAATAATAGCATGTGTCAAGTGTGTCCAGTTGTATAATCAATTCTGCTAGAAGAAGATTGTGTGCTTTTGCAGAACCATTGCATTCCTAAGGAAAAATTTATGAATAAAAATGATATTTTGAAAATACACTACATTTCTTACCATTATTTTTCATCTTCAAAAGTGGAAAAAGAGCAAGAGTGACTATCTGTAAAAATATATGAAGAGTAGACAGGTGTCACCAGCATGAAATGCCATGACATTCAGTACGATATTAGTCACTAAATATACCTAAATTCAAAATAGGCTAATGTAGAAGACTACTGGCAAATTTCCCTGTGTTGAGGAGAAGCTCAACAAAATATTGTACGTATGATGTGATCATGTTGTGTTGTGGTGCTTCTATGTATTATGGAAGAAAGGGTCAAGGTACAGATGCATCTTGGTTGGAAGAGAGATATAAAATGATGTGATGAAAGGAAGGGCCACCTATGCTATTTGTTGTCCTTTGTGGGGTATTTCCACTCAACTGAAGATTTTTTCTGTTTGAGGGTAAAGTTTTTATTGCCTAAGAATCACTAGAGACACTTTGTTTGATGAGCAGCAATGTAAGGGAATGCAATTGGTGTCTTGACTCCCTGGCTTTCTTTTAAGCTGTCACCAAATTACACATATCACTTCAGAAAAATTGCCTCACTTTTTTTTTCTAGTGGAACAGAACCAATACCTTCCATCTCCCTGGAACTGATGCTGCAAACAGTGAGAAGCTGGGTGAGCTAAACTTAACCTGGTTGGTTAATGTGCTAGATTCAGGCTTTTGTGTTCCAGTTGGAGCTTCAGCTGGAAGGATTTTGCTGACAATGGCTACTTCAGTCAGGCAAAAATGCCCACCTTGCTGAAAGAGGAGCTCAGCATGGCAAAGGATCAGGCTTCTGCAGTAAGTTCTGCCAGAAACACTCTCTTAAACAAAGTCTAATATGAAAAAAAGGGCTATTGTTCAAGTAATGTCTTCTTCAAATATCGCAAAACACATCTTGAAGTATGTGAGAGAAGAACCTGAATAAAAACTTATCACTATCACTGGGATCTCAGTGCAGACTGTTACATATAAATTAGCTAACTTTTTCTTTGTTAAACTGCACACAGCATTCATACAATAGCAGGATTAAGTTTCACTCATGACTCTGTGCAGCATGTCCAGTTGTGGGCTTCCCAGTACAGGTATGTTCATGAATGTACTGGATAAAATCCAATAAAGGTACAGAACGAGGATTAAGGAATTGAAGCATCTCCCCTCTGAGAAAGGCTTAGGGAGCTTGAGAGTATTTAGCAGAGAAGAGAATGTTCATGAGGGAGATCCCATCACTGTGTATAAATAGGGGATAGTTGGATACAGAGATGGCATAGCCAGGCTCTTTCCAGTGGTGCAAAGTCTCAGGACAAGATGCAATGAACATATGCTTAAAAACAGAAAACTCTGTGGAAGTCAGGATACACTTTTTTTATTGTGAGAGAGACAGACAAGTTGCTCAAAGAGGTTGTGAAAGCATCATCCTTGGAGATATTCAAAAGCTGTCTCAACAAAGTCCTAAGCAAAAAGCTTCAGGTGGTCCTGCTTGAGTGCAGAGTGTTGGACCACGTAACCTCCAAAGGCCCTATCCAGTCTCAGCTAGTTTGTGATTCTGTATCTGTACACTGTGGCTCTAAAGAGAAGATTTTAATTCATATAAAAAGTGAAAGAAGGCATCATCATTCAGTTATGGATAAGTTAAGAATTAGTAGAAGTAATTTTCAGCTTGAGTACCATAACCCAATACTTATGGTTTGCAGCAGCAAGTAAGTGAAGAAATCCATTTCTCATCATGAACAAGAACTGGGAGTTGGTAACTGAGTTGTAAGTACAACTGTGACTCGAAGATAACATTCTCATTGTATGGATGCCTATGGAATTTATCTCTTTATTTTAATGCAGTTAAATTAGCATAGTCAATTATATATATTGTCTGCCAGACAACAGATGAGCGCAACTTGAAACTATAAGATCAAAGTCTGCAATTGTGTTGTAGGAAAATACACAGGTCATATGAGGTCATACTTAATAATTCTCATATGCCAATTCAAAATTCTGATCTGCAATTCCGAATCATTTTTAGCACTAGCAGTATCAGTCTTCACAGCTCCCTCTTTCCCAATACCAACATCTTCCCATCTCATGCATTTATAAAGCTGGTTGCACTGATTCAAGTGTAGTGGGAGCCAGGAGTCTTTCCAAAATTTTGACAAAATCTTTCTTTGTGACCTTTTTCCTCCCTTCAGAAATCAGTTAATTTTTCTTTGGCTCAGTTTTGCTGTCTCTAGATAAAAATTACTACCTGACATCGCTGCTGTAAAATTTTGCTCATGGTCTGCCAAAGTACTTTGAGACACTGAGATTTAGGCACTGCAGAACTGCCTGCCTTACATAAGAGCTGCAGGCTCCTGTGCCTCGGGGCTGGCTTTTAGTGACTCCTCTTCAAACAGGCCAGAGCAGAGCAGCCAGGCAGTAACAGCCCCTCAAGTCTCTCTGGAAAGCATTACACAGGTGAAATGTCCTCTGTGAATTATCTCAGCTTGATTTGTGGTTTGTCGGGGTTTTTTTAAGGTGATGATATAATTTAGATGTTTCAAATATAACTGATGTTCATCCTTTGAAGGAGAGGAACTTTATTTGTGGGTAGGAGTTGATGTTTTGAGAATTCATGGCCTTTTGTGATGCTTCTTATCCCTGTTACTTCAGATGAACTAATAAAAGCTGCTTAGCACTTCTGTGTAAGAGTTTGCTACAAAGCCCTCCCAGTGTCCAATGGGTGAAAACTCCAGATCTGATAAAGACATTTATAACTGTTGGGTTGATTTAATGGCCTTCTACCTGCTGATGGTCTCGCAGACATAGCCCATGCCTCCACCATCCAGACCTGCGAGTCCACAGCCGCCCTTGCAGTGAGGAGTCTCCTTGGCTGTCAGTATGTTTGTGATGTAGAAACATGTTGGTTCACTTTAATCATACTGCTGTAACTTTGCAGCCCTCCTTCAGGTTGCCTGCGAGATGAGTTTTCCTTGCTTTACAGCTCGATGTGCATTTGCTGAAGCCCCAGGGCTAAGCACCGATGCCAGGCATTGGCCTTACAGGTGCTTACACTGGCATGGTGATGCTCCTTTGCTGCTGCCTCTGCTCTTCTCAGTTCATACACTTCTGATTTTAATAGAACCACTGTTATTCCTTCTGTAACTTTTTTCCTTGTCTTGTCCTCATTTTCCCTTCTGGAAAACCTGGCTTAATATCACATGTTAAACGACAGAGTGGCAGTTTGATGTGTTTGTTGGGATGGGGCTTATTAGTGGGCATCACTGATTCAAGTTTGTGTAAAATATGGAAACATTTCCAGTGAAAATAGCTGGATTTTGCTTGTAGAAGATCAGATGATTGGATCCTAGAATAGCAGCCATTTAACATATATTTATTTTTGGCCTTCTAGTCTTTAGCAGAAATGTTTTCATATTTCAGATTCATTTGGAGCAACACCACTTAAAATGAGATGCTGTAAGGAAATTTACAGTATAGTTATTCTTCTTTGCACTTTATACTGAGTGCTAAATTTAATTCAATGTTAAAATGTTTATGCCTTACCGAGCATTGTTAAAAGTAGGTTTAATAGAAACTTCCAATGTTTTTGTTTATTTGACAGTATAATTCAGCATGGCTTGTTTAGATTTTTTGATGCTCACACCCTGGTAGTGAGGGAAATAATGGATAATACCTAGCTGTAAAGTGACTGGGTCAAGCAATGTTCAAATACCTGCCAGAAAAAAATAGTATTAGTATATGTGTTCTGACTGTATAAACAGTTTTACAGGTATATTTTTGTAAATCAAGTTCAGTGTGTTCATTTGTTTTCCCAGTTTAAAGACCTTAGGTGGTGCATAGCAGAAAAGAGAGATGAGGTTGTGTTGAACAAGTAGAGGGGAGTGTTGGGGCCCACAGAAAAGTCAGAGTTGAGCACATTTGGCAGCACTCCCACCCTGTCCTGCCCCTTGGTCCTGCGTGCAAGTCTCCTAGTGCCATGGCTTGTGAGGACAGTGACCTACATAGGAGTCAGGTTTTAAAACTGTAATAAGTCTGCTTCTACAGAGACATGTTTTGTAATCCGTCTGGTGACGCAGTTATCTAGTTTGAATGCATGCCAGTAATTCTATGAGGCGGGCAAGTACAGAGTCAGTGCTGAAGGATTGCTCCCATGGTCCTTTTCAGGCTGTTTACAGACACCAAAAGCTTCCAGAGTTAGATAGTGAGCTTTATAGGGCAGAGATGCTGCTGTATGTTTGCAAGCATTAGCACATTTTTATGGTACTGCATTAATAACCACATGAAAATACAAATTTTAAAAAAAGGCAGTAGAAGATTGGCCCAGGAGCCTCTGCAGGTTTAGTGATACAAGCAGTGATGTGCCCTATATGGGTGCCTACAATTCATGGAGTGTTTTTACCAACCAATTGTTCTTTCCATACTTAGGGTGGAAAAATAATTTTGGTAAATATTTCTTAGAATTGCAAACTTAGATGACAATTAGATTTTATCAGATGTGTGGCTAGCCAGACCCTGCACAGCTGGCAAGAGGTAATGGAATTTGGATGAGTGCTTGTGTTTAACCATTTTGCAATTGGATTTGGTTTATTGCTTTCAGAATTCAGTAGAATATTTCATTCTCTGAACCTATTTTGAACACATTAGGAAACATTGTAAAGGGCAGCTGGCTTCCCTGATTTGGTTTCAAGTATGTCCACAAAACATTTATCAGTTTAAACTATAGCAAAAACATTTCCTTTGAAAGGACTTCTTTTCTCTTTCTAGGAAGGCTGTACTAGCTCCTTTTCCCACAGGCTCACCAAGCAAGCTGTGTAAAGAGAAGCGGCTCCTGTGGCCGCTAAAGAAAACAACTGAACCAGACAGGCATTTGCTGAGAGCTCAACCTGGAGTTTGTGCCAGAGTGAGTACACAAGCATTGCTGAGAAGCTTCTTTCTTCTGTCAGACATCAGAAGTGTTTTCTTTTCTGACCACAGGCAGGGGGTGCTTGGAATATGCCAGAAGCCATGAGTTAGACTGTATAGGATAGCTATGGCTGCGTGTGCTCTTGGAGGAGGCTCTGTGAAGGCGAAGCTGCATGCAGGGTAAGCAGGGTAAATGTCACTGCATTTGCTGAAGCTGAAGTCAGGGCTGCTTTCCAGCCAGCAAGCGTGAAGCTCACATTTTACCTCTGCAGTGCCGTTGCAGCACTGGGTATTTTTCACCATCAGCTAATAACTTTCTGCATTGCAGGTCTGCTTGCATGCAACTTTGTTGCTTGTATACCTTCCTCTCTACAGAGAAATTTTCAGAAATTACTTCCTGTGAGGAACACAATTCTTGAAAATAGTCTTCTTTTGCAGCTGGAACCAGCAGGAGTTTTTCTTACACAGAAAGGGAAGAGTTTGCAGATTCCATTAGGACCCTCATGCCCAGGCTGTGCAGTGAGAGGAAAGGTGGTATCTCTTGATGATGCACATTGTCAGAAAGAGCTTGGCTAGAGGTCTCCTTCCTGTTTCTGATGATAAAGAGATTTGAATCATGTGTGAAGTTATTGTGAAATCCAAACTTAGGTGATGAGAAGAAACCCTCATTTTTAGCAGTTCAGAGGAACATTTATTAACTTATGTATTCTATGTCTCATCATCTATGAAAAGGTAGGTGAAAGGAAGATGAGTGTCACATCTCAAGACGTGCTGCTGTAGTGTAGGTGTCCAGATGCTGATGTGCCCAGACAACTGTGCAACCAAGTGTGGAACTTTTGGCCTGTAAAATTGTGATTATGAAGAGGAAACATATGGAAGACTGCCCTTTAAAATTCTGAAGGAGCACTGGTGTGTTTCTGAACTCATGCCATAAAATAAAACTATCCACTAACAAGCACAGTTTGTAGCTTATTTGTCCTTGTAGTTAATACTGCAGATTTATACTTCCAAATATCAAGCTCCTGCTTCAGTTATTGTTGTGGATTTGAAGGTCTAACTTTGGGGATACAAATCTGGAGATACTAAAGCAATGGAAGTATATCAAGTATCAAGTAACTATGTCAGACATTTGATCTTACTAGCGTAGTTTTAAAGTAGATATGTCATCTTCAAGACCTAGCTGAAAATGTGAGTAGTTACATAACTGAATACTAAAACTTCTTGTAATTATATTGTTTCCTTCACACTTGTGTTTTAATACTCCTAAAATACAAGAATGAAATAATAGAATTTAAAAAAGAAAAAAGTGAAAGTGTCCATTACTACTACTTCTTTCCAGAGGTTTCCTGCCCTGATAAAACATTAAACAGTTTGAGTACAGCTTTTTAGCTTTTCTATGCTGCTGTGAGTTTGTGAGGTGAGTATAGTTGCTAACCAAGGATACTTATTAGAGGGTTAATTAAGAGAAACTGGGCCAGGTCACCTGGACCCTGAATATCCAAGTAATTCACAATATAAACTTGATAACTGTTACTGTAGCTGAATGTTTTATAGTTATCATGCAAATAATCCAACAAAAACTAGTCTCTTTCAACATCTCAACACATTCATGAGGTTGTTACTCAGCCTAAACACCCTTTTTTATAAAATGTACTATTACATACTTACTGATGTGTTTGTCAATATGTCACACAGTACTGATGAATCATTGCAACTAATCCTATTAGACAAAATAATTTAATGAGACACATCTGTTAAAGCTGTTTTAGATTTTTTTTTTAATTCTGCTTATTTACATTCTTAGAAAATCACTTTAGTAAATCTGCAGAATCTTTTCCTTTAACTAATTCCAAATAGATGTGGAAGGAAATTCTCTTTCAGATATACTCCATTTGCTTCCAAACTATTTTTTTAATAACCTTCAGTTTAACAAAGGGAAGGGAATTACTTTATGTCATTCAGAAGGGTATATTGCTTGTTTTTCCATGAGTTTCACACAAATACTTTGTGGTGTAATAGAAGCATGTTGCATTATCAAACTTTGGGCTGGTTTTTACTATGTAGCACCAGAAAATTAGTAATTAGTTATCTGTCACTTGAAAGGAGGGGGAAAGTATGTGTTCATCTCGTGGTATTATGTGCTATTTCCTCAACTTTTTGCATTCTCTATGGGGGGAAAATCCCTGAAGTTTGAAGCTGGCATAAAAATACCAGCTCCTTACAGTCTGTGGCTCAGCCAGATAGGAGTTGAATATTACGTTATTCCATATTTTTATGGAGTGTCCACAGTCATAACATAAACATGTTACATAGTCTTAATACTGCAGATTTAAATCTGTAATCTGAAACAATAATGCAATAACTGCTTTCTATCCCACTGAGCAATTTTGGTTAAAATTGTCTTATTTAGAAGTCAGCTACCATTAGAAACATCTTCATTCTTTGTGTACTTGCTGCTGTAATACAATTTACCAAAAGCAGTTTAGTGGAAAGTCACTTTGACCATTCAGAGAGTACAAAAGAGGAACAACAGTAGGCTTTTGTTTTGTCAGTCTTAGGTAAACAGGAATAATTGAACCACAGGGTGATTCCTCTCTATCTGACAGGTTTTTTCTTGGTTTCTTTCTTCATAATTGTTGACATTTATTTCTTCTGCTGGTTTTCTTAAACAACTTGGTGTCTTTCTTAATTGCACTGCGCCTTGCACAATTAGTTTGAGTGGTGAAAAGAGTGCTGTATGTCAGGCTTTCCAGGCTCTTAACATTTCATAAAGCAGTGTTTTATGGGTGGTAATTTCTGTATAGAACCAGTGCCTTGGAGTTTGGGTTCCAGAGACTAGTAGTTTTCAATATTGAAAGGTTTTATTTTCTTCTCACTAAAAATATTTTTTTGCTAGCTGGTTTTGTGATGCCTGAAGGTCCATAAGCTTCTCTTGAGCTTTCCATTGTCATAGGGCCACATTAATTTTGGGAATAGAGATTCCAGTGTGGAGACAATAAATACTATTTACTTATTAAGTAAAAATGTATGGTGTCTCATTACAACATTCAAAATTTCACTAAATGGTAAATTTTTCTTAAGTTAACTTTTTCTGCTCCCATCTCTTAATTTGCTGTGGTTTTTAGTACTGATACAAAGAAATATAGATAGGTTTGGGGTTTTTTTTAATTTGGAAATAAAAACTAAACTGAAATATGCAAAATTCTGTCAGAGAAAGTTTGACCATTAAAAAAATTAATCCCTCTTACCAGTTTTTACACTTGTACTTCATTTTTCATTTTGTGTACTCTGTCCTATAGATCTGGTGTGATAGTTGGCTACTTCAATTACTGCCTCTTTGAAAAATTGAGTGTTTGTAGAGTCTAAAGTGTCATTTCCCTTTGGAGGCAACCATGATGAGAGGAGGATGAAAGTAGGGTGTTTCCAAATTAGCAGTATAGATGTGCACCCTTAAAGTCTGCAGTTACTGTGACAGAGTGCCAGGTGTAAAGGTACAAAATTCAGAGAATCTGAGGATCCTTTCCGAATGCTCATCATTACTTACACAGACTAAGCAGGTATGGAACCAGTGGAGTGTTCAAGGCAGATAAAGTCTAAAAGCAGTTGCTGCTGTTTCTGTTCTTCTGGGTTCTTTCCTCAGCCTTAATAGCCCATGTCTCTAGGTTAGCAGTATTTTTCTAATTAAATAGAATTTCAAAGACAAATGGCACTCTCTTAATGCCAGAATTTGTCACAGACAGGATTTCTTACAATAGATAGACAGGCCAAAGAGAAGAAAGGTTAGCTGCTGCAGGATTCTTTTGGCTCTGTAAACAGCAGAGCGCCTCAATTCCCACTGGCTTTGCAAATGTTAAGGCTATTCAGCAGCTGTAAAATTTACTTAAAGTCTCAGATCTAAGCCTGGGAACCACTCAGGAGTGGCATGTTACAGACTTATTACCAGTGTGTGGCTAAAAAATGCTGGGTTTGGACTTTGATCCACTGTCACCCTTGTGAAGTGCCAGTCACAAAGGTGTTCAACTGTTTGACTGGTCTGGTTTACTAACTTCACACAGCCAACCTAAAATCATCTTGAGCACCTCAAATTATGTTCTCAGTCCCTCCTTTTAAATTTTTTTTAAAGTATACATTAAGGCCCAATTTTTCAAGTGTGTTCTTTTAACTTTTATTTTTAACCTTCTTCAAGAAGACAATCAGTTTTCTGACTAATAGTGTAGGATCAATGTGCTGTGTTCCACTGTACTGGTATTCTCCAAAATCGATGTACACTAGGTGTAGAATTCCTCATCAGGAATGTGACTCGAGCTTGCCTCTTGAGCTCAGAATAAAAAAGTAGTCCAGAGAAATAAAGAATATTTTCCTAGGGAAGCTGTAATGTCTACAGTAATTTAAAGTAGTCTTCAGAAGACATTTTATAGAGTTGAGATTCCACAGATTCCCAGAGAAATTAGGGAGGACCTGGACTTTTGGGACCTGTGAACTTAATTGTATTTGTTCTTTCCTAGACATTTGATCTCTTTCCATGCATCTGATGTGCCTTGCCCATGATAATTTTTTGTGTTTCGTGCTCTTCTGAAGAGTGAGCTGAGACCTTCCTGTGGTGTGCCCATTAAGTTTAGGTCTCTTTCCTAGTAGGAAATTACTATAAACAATTGCAGTTGTTTTTAATGTTTTCTTTCCATACTAGGTGATGCAGATGTACCTCCCCTTCTGTGGGATTGCCATATCCAATGCCCAGCTATTTGCAGCTTCAAGGAAGGAATATGACAGAAGCAGGGTAAGTGCAAAATGTATAGTGGACCAATATCAAACTTTTGTCTTTTGTTCCTGCAGGTTCCAGCTATGCATATGTGTTTGCTAAGCAGACAGTTTCATTTCAGAAATTGTATTTTCAAAAGATCCTTGTCTTGACTGAGGCAGCAAGCAGAGAGTATAGGAGGAAAATACACTTGTAGTGGTGGCTGTTGTTTCTTGATATCAGTTCTGCATTTTGTAGTGCTGAAATAACTGCATTTGGGGCACAGACGGTGCAGGAGGAAGTGTTACCTTAGGCAGAGATTCAAGCTCTTATAAAATTCTACTTATCACAAGTCTTTCCATCCTGAATTTTTAATATTCAGTTAATGTGCAAATAATGTGGATATATATTTATAAATCTAAGCAAAAAAAAAAAAAAACAACTATATGTCAAGGGCTTTGACAGCATGTCTCCATAAAATACACACTCATGATTGCTGGTGCCATGCATGCATTGGGACAGGAGGCTCTGAAGTGAAAATAATGCTGAGCTCCCCTGTCATTCCCTTGTCAGAGAGGTCTTTTATTTTTTGAAGAAACAAAACAGTAATTTTGAGGGGTTTTTAATAACTGTTGGCTTCTTTTTTATCATCCTTTCTGCAATGACAGGAAATTATATTTTTGTTAGTTTGGATCACAGGTCCAAAACTTCAGTAGAAATACCTCTGATAGTGTTGAACCTACTCTTCCTTCACAAGGTAGGGGTAACTACAGTAATCTGGGTCTGTAGATTGAGCTCTGACATTTTTTATTCATGACTTTGGTGCTTTCATGTATGAAAACTAATACTTTTCACTACTTTAAAAAATAACAATAGCCCTTTCTAACGACCTTTATATTTAAGGGTCAGGAGGCATCTGAGCTTGTCTTCTGTTCAGGTCTGCCAACAGACTATTGTATTTGGGGAAGAGATTTGGAGGAGACCTGGGTGAAAAAAAGGTTGTCTGCCAAAGTTTTTTGGTGGTATTTTTTTGGCTGGTTGGGATTTTTGTGGTGTTTTTCTGATGTTCAAATAAAAGAATTGTTTGACTACAGAGACTTACATTAGCTGCAGGTTTCCACACTGCAGGGAAGAGTACAGACACTTTCTCAACATTTAATCTTCTGAGGGAGATAAGCAGCGGAAAAGTGTTAGGAGCATTCCCATTCTTCATTAGAAAATGGTAAATTCTGGTAAATTGAGTTAGAGATAGAGATTCTTTGTTTCTTGTTGCTGCTTCAGCCATGCAAAGCATAACAAATATTGGTGTTGGACAGCTATGTGTAGGCCTGTACATGATTGTATTTCTGACCTATAGGTGGTGTTTAACTTTGCCTGGTCCATGGCTGAAGTTAGCTGGGAAGTAACAAGTGGTGCACAAGCCCATGCTGTGCCTTCCCTATGAAGCCAGACATTAATGGTGGCAGCATCCAGTGACTGTGACTAACATTTTGCTGATGGCCACTATATTAGAAGAGCTAAGACCACTACAGTTTATATGCTTACCTTTACTGATGTTCTTTAGCGTTAGTGCTCTAAATGAGAATAAAGAAAAGAGCAAGCTTCTTTAGCTCATGGTAAGAAACAACATAGCCTATAATTTTTAAAGTTGATGAAATGAGAGGGGAAACCCTTCATTTTAAAGCATTGTATTTTACAGACACATTGTTAGTGGTGAGAACTGGATCAGACTGCTACTGGAATGAAGAAGTATTGATGTGGGTAGTTTTCTTTCCAACACTGAGCATGCAAAATGGGTAATAAGAGAATAAAATGAAGTTTAAATGTCCTAGAAAATTCAATATATAAAATCAAGCAACTCAATCCATACTGCATTGCATTACAGCCATTTCTTCATTTTTGGAACAAATTGAAATGGTTTGAAAGATTCACATTGTTTGCTAAGAGTTGGATTGTGCCCAGTTGTGAGCTAAGGAATACTTCTTTCACTCTTCAGTTACCCTCACTTCAGATACCCCCACTTCAATTTTGTTGCCATGATCATTAAGAACTTAATTTGAATGAAGATTTCAATGGATCACTCCTATGAAATCCATCCCTGACACGATGCCTCCTTTGCAATGCTGCATGTATTTATTAATTCTACAACCAATACAAGAGTTTTATGTCCTTGTATACAGGCTTTACTGGAAGTAGTGAATGACCTCTTTGAGGAACAGACTGATTTAGAGAAAATTGTCAAGAAAATTATGCATCGGGCCCAGACTCTGCTGAAGTGTGAACGGTGCTCAGTATTACTTCTGGAAGATATTGAATCACCAGTAAGTAGTTGCATATCACATGTAAGAACAGGACAGCAGGTATTTTTCAGTCTGTTGTTCCTAAATGTGAGTTAGGTACATGTTGAAACTTTACCAACATCTCTGTTGTGTCTCTATCCCAGTAGGGTTATTTGATAGCAGTGAGCTTTTACACTGAGCAGGTGAAATGGAAATCTAACTTTCAGAATTACTGAAGATTCTGGTTTGTTGCAATTACTCTGTCTACTTGACCAATGAATAATTACTTCATTGCAGAGCTCTGTTGAAGAGATGGATGTAAACGGTATGAAAGTATTTGACAGTTTTGACAGGGCTTTCACTGTGACTTTGCAGTACTCATATTCATAGGGTATGAGAACCTTAAAAAATGTTTAAAGTTTTTATGAATGTTGTTATTAGTAATAAATTAAGTGGCTGCCTTTATACTGGTATATATAAACCAGTGTTTTCAGGCTATTCAATATAAACTACCCTCCTTTCTACTGATTTGAGTAGTTGAAGGATAAAATGTTGGTTGTAATATCTTTTTTTTCTACCCAATTATTATTTTTGTATTCACTGATTCTGCAGTTAATTATTTGTTGCTGGGCTGTGACAAGTCGGAGGCAGAATTTGTAAATTTGTTTGTATGGTAGAAAAAAATCCCCTTTTCCTTGGAGGAAAGATATGATTCACATTTCATTTCAGCTAATAAAAATTAAGAACTTTCAATGAAGTCTGCCCTAAATTATACCAGCTTTCCTAAAAGCAAGATCAAGGGTTTTATTTCATTTACATTCTCTACTATAGAATTGTAATGTTTCATTTTCTCTTTCTAGACTTCCTTAGCCACTTTCCCTCCCCAGTTTTATAATTACAAGATATAGTTCTGCTACATTCTTATGAAATGTCACTGTGTTTATAAGTATAATATGATTTTTATTTTTCACAGAAATGTCCATTGTGTTAGGAAGTTGTGGGTGGCAGTTCATTTTTCTGCTCTTGGTACTATTTCTGCCTTTGAGCTTGGAGGAGTTTTTCCCAAATCACAAGCAATGAGTTCTTATTCCTCTAGACAAAATTGTGAAATATGGACAAAAAGCTTAAACTTTTTCTAAATGGTCATAAATCATAATTTGGAGTAGGAGAATAGCATCTTGCCACCCACTTGGTAATTTTTACAAGTGGAAAAACAGTTATTTTCCAGACTTTCTCCTGTTTTGGAGGGTTAACATATATATCAAAATAGATTTCCTTAGAGTAACTCAATGTCTAACCATGTCTAAAATATTGTCATTTGTACATGGTGCAGAAAGCTTTTACAATTCAAAACCAAACTGAAGATGGGGACACATCCAAAACCATGGCCTCTGTTCTGTGTCACTTTTAGCCACTCCTAAGATGTTTCACTTATGTGCTCCATATGTCCAAGAGTAATTGGTTGCAGCTAGTAATGCAAAGTGGCCTTTCTGTTTATTTTCCTATATTAAAAAAGTGAATTTTGAGTACAGTTCCATAATTCATGTCCTGAAAGCCTTCAAAGGGAAGCGTATATACTTGTGGAAAATAGTTTTCTGAAGGAATCTCAAGATATCATTTGATTTGATATTGGTTTTTAGCAAACTGTGCACACTGTGTATTTTAAACCTGAATTCTCCATTGAGAGAATACAGATTTGTATTTTTATCCTATTGGATAAAAATACAGTTTAAATAGAGGAACCTTATGTTACTGCTTTCTTAGATGTTTATTCACCTTAATAACAATCTTAAGTTACTTCTTTTGTGACAGGTGGTGAAATTTACAAAATCCTTTGAATTGTTATCTCCAAAATGCAGTGCTGATACTGACAACAGGTTAGTGCTCATGTCTTCTGTGGCTATGGATAACTTCATTTTTCACATAGTTTTAAAGTTTACATGGTCAAGATTTTATTTTCTTAGGGAACTTTGTGTAGATTTGATTGAAGAGTGTGAGCCTACATTTTTTTACTCAGACAAGACTCCTGCTTGTTTCAAATGATTACTTGCTTGAATAAATATACATTCCTATATATTTTTTATATATGTATGTTTTTGTGTGTATATATGCAGTAATATTATATCAGTGTCTCAGGTAAGAAACCAGGGGAAAACTGACTTTTTGTGGATGAACTCATTGATAACATGCAGATGTTGTTTTGCATGATTAATATTGAAGTAAAACTTACAAAATTATTGTTGATCTCGTAAAAAATTCCTCTGTACAATTGTGTTGAGAGGTTTCCAGTAAAATTTTATTTCTGCTCTCATCAAACTAGAAAGCCTAGAAACTGCAGAGCATATGTATTTCCTAGAAACTGTGTTCCTGTGACTAAATCTTGTTTGGGAGCCCAGTCAAAATGGAAGTATATGTTTTGCTTAGTAATATCTGTAAACATTTATAAAGGCCAATTTTAAGTAGTAAAAGAAAGCTTTTTGTTCATGTTGGGTTGTTATATCAATCTCTGCAAGGTTACACCACTGGTAGCAGTTCACATAAAATGTCCTATATCCCAAATGAGGGGATGAGGATTCAGGGCTATTGTGAGAACATTTCTTCCATCTTTCAGGGCTCGGTGTTTATCATATAGGTTTTATGCAGATTAATTCATACTGATTCTGAAGAAGAATTTTCCATATCAAATGGCTGTCATGGTGATAAAGCATTTCATGGATTGATTTTGCAGCATTAGAAAAATGGATAGAGTTAGAAGATTTCTAAGATGTGCAAGCTGACAGCAGAGTCCAGGGCCACACAGAAATATGGGTAGAAGCTATCTCCCTTCCATGTCCTGGTATGGGAATGGCGAAGCAAATGGAAAACAAGCCATAAAAAATAGGGAGATTTAAATATGAATAAATAATCTGTTGATTCATCTGGGAATCACAAGTTACTGCTTTTGACAAAGAGTTTCAGAGTAGCAGTTGGTCTTTCCTAGGGGGTGAAAATTAATTTCTTTTATTTAAGGACAGGAGTATGAATCAAGGAATGTAGTTGTTATTCCTGTTTTTCTCATACTTGATCTGTAGCCAGATTATTCAAAACAATGTAGAGTAGTGTCAAGATAACCAAGCTGGCTCATTTCTTGTTACCATAGTTATATTAGCATGTTGCCACAAAGCAGTTTGTAGTAGCCTGCTCTACAAACAGGCTAGATTTTTTTAAAATCAAGATTATTTTAACTTTAGTCCAAGACATGAATAAACACATGAAACCTGGTAGCTAATCTTTATAAGATTCATAGAGGTATATTTCTGTGCATTTTAACATAAAGATGCGTTGCTTTTTCTTTGATGATTTTTTTATGTGGAGAGTGAAGTTGCATTTACAAAGACCAAGGTTAGACCGGCAGATATGATGTCACATTTGGATCTCGCACAGGCACAGCTTGAGTTATTGGCACTATTGTGGAAAAATAAAGGTTATTTAGAATACAGAACAATGCCGCGAGCCCTTGACATTTGAGCATTTTTCTACTGAGTTTTGCCCTTTTCATTCTACATTCGGCAGCTGTAACTGATGTAAAGTCATGAGACTTTTCATGTGGGAAAAAAAATGGCAAGATGAGTTTCTTCATCATTACAGCAGTTAAGAAAAATATTATTTCTTCCAAATTTTAGTTGAAATTCAAAGAAATTTTAGGCAAGATCAGTTATAAGTTTTATCTAAATGCAAAAGAAGGTCCCAAGACAATATTTCATGCCCTAATATACTTTCTCACACAGTTTTAAAGCTGGCTTTTCTTTTGCCCTCCTTATATTGGTGTGATAACAGCTCACCTGTTAAATCACTAAATATCATAATAAATACTCATATCTGTTTTCTTTATTGTTGTTTGTAAGGAAATACTTTGCAAGGCTACACTTGTGTTTATCTGTTCAGTTTGCAATTTTTCATCACACACCATGATCAAGTTTGTTTATTATCCATACTGGCACGTTGATGCTCTTGTTTTTCCGAGCGATTTTGTTCTTGAAGTGCAAGTTTGCCAAGGCCCCTAAATTTTCTCTCCCTTTGAAAAAATATTACATAAATCTTAGAATCCTTGAGGGCTCAGTTCTGATGTGATCTAGATGAAGATGAGCCTGATGGACTGTGCCTTTCTTGCACATAGGCAGTGGTTTTGGCAGATGAGGGTACCTGCATTTTAGCAGGTAGCTGAGATGACAGGATGACAATTCTCTAACTGAGTACCAGTGGTAGTGGCCAGGTCTCCTGCCTCGGCCAGAGTATGAGTTGTGTGGGCAAAAATATCTGTGCTCCTTCCCACTTGGGCTGGTAGAGAGGAAGTGCTGAAATCCCTCAGCTGTTTTACTGTCCCTGGGATGATGTGCCTGTCTTCTGGAGTATGGGTGTGGAGTGCGTATTAGGAATGGAGAGAACATAATAGAACCCACTTTTAAAACTTCTTGATGAATTTCATCTTGTTTCCTTTACTTGAATTAATTTACTGCTTAAAGTGCTTGACACTCATAATGCAGTCCTGATTTATGTGTCTTACATGATAATGATAATGCCATTCAGATAAGTTATGAACTGGTAACTATGCATTTGAAATTAGATCTTTATCCTTGAAGATTTTTTGCTTCCAAAGTATTTAAAACAAATTAAATTATTAATTAAATTTTAAATTATAAATGTTGGGTTTTTTACTTATCTCATACCCCATTGTATATATATTAAGGTATCTGTTGAAGTATACACGTAACGTTACTATCATTCAAAATTCTTATCCCAAATGAAACTTGATTTCTTTAGATTTCTATAAATCACTAGTATTTTTATTTATAGTCTTTTAAGCATAAGTTTTCTTTCAGATGAGTGATGTAGTTGAATTAGTCTCAGAAAATCAATGCAGTCAACAAAAATCAATCCATTCCCTTTGACTGAGTCTATCAAGCATTTTACTGTGCAGCCTGCTTTCATTCATGAGCATTAATTCAAAGCTTCAGGCTATTGTAGTCTTCTTCATAGCTTCTTAATAACCTTTTTCTAAGTAATATTTCTCAGGTGTTAAAAATTGATGTTTTCTTCTCAAAACTAAGAAAACAGGCTTGTTTTTGTTTTTTTTTTTTAATTCACACGTGAGTAGCCAGACATTGCCAATGTCAAGAATCTGACTGAAGTAAGTCAGAGAACTTTCCTGCTGATTAGGTGAGGTATGTGGTGATGATTTTAAGGTCTGCATAGACACTGAGTTTTCTGCAGAAGCTGTGGTAGAGTGTAGTGAGTTGAGGCCATAATTTTATTGTCTTATGCTCATTTAGTGATAGCTCTCTAGACCCTCAGTAACTGGCAGAAGCTCAGCCAGGTAAAAAGAAAAGGAAACCTTCATGTCTTGTGTGACTGCTTGGATCCACCTGCTCTAATATACTTGCAGTATTGATTTAAGACTTATTTAATGATCCCTTCTTCAGCCATTCAGATCTGGCATTTCAGATGCCCAAATTTAAAAAAAAGTAATTTTGACAGGAAGCTTATTGAAAATAAAAATTGAAAATATCACAGATTACCAGATTAATTTTAAAAAATCTTAAAAATATTTTTTTTCAGGTAATTCTACAGAAAATATTATTTAGAACTGCTTGCTTTTCATGAGAAGTCCCAGCAGTTCTGTATCCTACAGAAACTTAAAACACAATCCACTATTGATTCATAGGTAAAATTTATAAATTCTTTTATTTGCTTGAGACACTAATGCTGTTTTCAATAGAAAGAGTCATGTAAAGGTGAGAATTTTTGAGGTGCCATCCCAATAATATCAATTTAGTGCTCTATAGTTAATTTTTGATAACCATTAATAAATGTTAATGGTTCTGCTTTTCCTATTAATGTGCATGTAAGACATGCTGAACTTGCAATTAATGTTGATTGTACTATTTTCTTCCCTTGCCCTGCATTTTGATAGTTTCAAAGACAGCGTGGAAAAATCATCTTATTCTGACTGGCTAATAAATAATAGCATTGCTGAACTCGTCGCTTCCACGGGTCTCCCAGTGAACATCAGTGATGCCTATCAGGATCCTCGCTTTGATGCTGAGGTAAGAGAATTTAAAAAATGTAATTATATACTACTTTTGAGCACCACTACTAATATAAAAATTATGGGCTTATATCCAAGTGGCTGTGAGACATGTCAATATTTATTTTGCATTATTTTTTTTATCCAGTAAGTTATCCTTCTGGTCTATTGTTGTTGACATGGCTTTATACTGTAAACACAGATCACTATATTAGTGTGTAACTGACTTCAAGCAGTTCCTTTGTCCATGATTCTTTGATTTTGCTATTTATAAATGGTAACTGCCCCTACTAATTGCCTCGATATTTATGCAAACTGATTTTTATTGCTGAAAATTTGTTGGTGTTCAGTGTTAGCAGCACCAGTGTTGTTAGCTGTTGGGGTGACTAAGGGCTGTGCACAGACAGAGTGCAAACAGAGCTGGTATCCAGACAGACAAATGTTGTTTGTGATCTAACTTAGCCAACCAACAGTTTAATTTGCTCAAATACACACTGGATTGGGTACTTCAAGATACACATCACTCCCAATAAAAGTTGTTTGTGTTATCTTAAGGCATTTATTTCCTGTTAGAAAGGTGTAGCTACGGATAAAAATTTAAGTATACTTAACATCTAAATAAATGCTGGAGGCATATGGAAGGACAAAATCTTCACTGAATTCTAATCCAGCATTACTGTGGAGAACTTGGCCAGCAGTTGGACAGCACATTAATCACAGCCTTGGTCAGAAAGCTTCCTAAATATATTATTACAGTATGTGTTCTTGGAAGTGTTTCATGTTGAGAATTTGCTTGGTTCCAATTTTACTCCACATGTCATTAAGGGATTATCGTTCAAACCAGCAGAATTTTTAGAAACAAGAAAAAGTAAAAGAGGTCTGCTATAGAAGTATAAAAGAAAACTGCATTGATGTTAATCAGTTCAGAATTGCAAGAAGTACAATTAATTCCTGGGGCGTTTAGATATGCTAACTTAAAGCATGCCAGTCCATGATATTTGCAATTGCACTTGTATTATATCATGTACTGAATAATTCAGCTATTTCTTATTTGTTTCACAGTTAGTTCTTTCAAAGTTGGAGGCACTACCCAATATATATAAAAAGAAAATCATACAAAAGGCAATAATAATTTTCTTTTGATGGGTTCCTATGAAAATTTAATTCTTAAATTCAGTTTTTCTACTATTTTTTCAGTCAAGAGTAGTAAGAGGATTGTAGTACCCCTGATTGCTTAGATGGAATCAAACATCCATTTGTAGTTATGAACGGAAGTTCTGTTCCCTGCTTCAGTTGAATATCATCTCATTTTTTTCTCAGAACGCTACTTCTCATTTTCAAATGTTGATGCCCAATTTTCAACTCGTTCATCGAGAATTTAAGGCAAAAGTATTTTGCAGTTCATTTTAAGACATACATCTGAATCTGTTACTGCCCCACTCCCCTGGATTTTAGCTGTCACTCCACACTGGTTTCAGTAATGACTTCTGAGTATGTATAAATAGGGAGTAATCTAATTAAAACCTGAGTTATATATTTTGCTAGCTAGGGGATCACAGTGATCCCATCCTGCTTCCCATATATGAATTATTGCTGGTCTTTTAGTTTTCTTCTGTTAAAGATTGCCTGTAGCAGTGGCAGTTTTAGTAAGAGAACATCTCCTGATCTTCTGTGAGGGGACTCATTGCACTATCTAATCTCTTTTGAAAAACTCTTTTCTGGTCATTAGATTTTGCAGCAATGACACTAGAGAATAAAGCTTATTAATTGTAGAATAGAGAGAATCAGTGGCACTTAAAATGAATTGTAAAGTTGTATACTGTATTAGATAGAAAACAGTAAATGAGGCAGTAAATTGTCATTGTAACAAAAGGACCAGTTATCTCAAATCTGGTTTTGGCTCCATCCTTACATTTCTTACTACCTTACACTTCTGCAGAATTCCCTACTTACTCTCACTTTGCTTTGGAAAATGTGTATTTCCCGTGAGCCTCCTTTGACAGCTGCCTTGCTAAGTCCAATTTCAGTTTGACAGTTGGGAAGGGTAGTTCTAAGGCAAACTTGTTCAGTGAAAGTTATCTCTACTAATCCACCAGTGCAAGTAATGCAGAATTGGTCTGGACATTGCTTCAATTATAGTTTGCCTTTAGTGTCAAATCAGAGTCAAATAGTGTAAGTTTAATGTGGCAAAGATGCCAATGTTTGTATTTTCTTTGGCAATTTTTAGAATAATCCATATGACTTTTGGTTACTGTGGATGAAGTTTCAGCAGAATTCTTTCTGAGAGCTGATTCAAATGAAATGATGTTTATAATGTAAACTTGCTCCTTGACATTTCTATTACTGTGATTTGAAAGGCTGAAAATAGCACCACTAATGGAAGCTCTCATTTCTACATTTTAGGCTGATCAAATTTCTGGCTTTCACATAAGATCTGTTCTGTGTGTTCCTATATGGAACAGTACCCACCAAATAATTGGTAAGACTTTCCTCATGGCTGCATAATATTTGTGTTAATGTAAATTTAGTTCTATCCTTTTAATTCTGTGTTCCTTTTTCTTCTTTTTCCCAGCTGAATTTTGTTAAGAAGTTACGGTACCTAGGATGCATGCTAAGTATCCAAGAAGGGATGTTTTGACTTGGATACTGTATGGACTTTTTCAGCTTTCCAGTTGTGTCACTTTTAAGTTATATATTGTACTGAACTTTAATGAGATGAAAACAGAAATTCTAACCATATTAGTGAAAAATATTTTATATGCATTGATGTTTTTCTTGGGTCTCCCTCTTTAGTAAGTACGTGGGCAACTGTTTCTGCTGTCAAGCAAAGTGGTCTTTTCCCTCTAATGATAAACCCTGGGTGCAGCCAGGGAAGATTTGCTGGATGGGCTGTGGCAGTGGTCAGAGTTGCTTGTTGCAGTGGTGGTTGCAGGACCAGGATGTGATAGAGTTTTAGGGGATCTTTGCTAGGATCCTCCACAGCTATGCTACACCAGCAGGTTATTACGTGCTTTTGGCACAAAAAGGAGTGCTTGATTCAGTGCCAGATTCCTCTGCTGACTTTCTTCAGAAGAACTGACGTCAAAGCCACAGCAACTTATACTGTCAGGGCAAGAGTTAGATCCCTGTGCATTGTGGCTGTCAGGGAGAGCTGAGATCAGTAGCGCACTGCTGAAGGCACTTGGTGTCATGCAGGATCTTTGAACTTCTTTAGCAGAGATGATGTGGGAGTTGAGTCTTTTAAAAATATGTTTTGTTGTTTGTTGTGGACTGCGCATTATCTTCAAGAATGAGAAATAATCTGGACTCTTGGCATCTGATTACTCTTACAGTATTTTTATAAGGGCTTATTGTAGCTGAATGAACCAGAAATTGTTGTAGTGGAAATCAGCATTAGTTCAGAAAATGCATTTTTTCATTGGCTCAGTAAATTAATGAACCAGTCGTGAGTAAAAAAGGGTTTATATACCCTGGTGATGCTAAACTAAGATTTTAAGAATGAAAGTCGTGATTCAGTAAATTGTATTGTTAAATCCAAACTTTTAGGACAACTTATGTGATTGCAGTTAATAAAGTGATCAAGTTCTTTCTCAAACAGATCTTTAAGCTTCTATGAAAAGCACTGTGATTAACTTTTAGATCTGCAGTATTAAAGAATTACAGCTGAAAATACTGGTATCAAAGCAATCAAATTATTGCACACCTGTGTCTGTTTAATTATTTTCAATATTTTCATTTTGCTTTTCAGTTTGAAATGTTTTAATATATACATTTTACCAATGAATAAAACATTCTGCATTATGCATTAATGAATGAAGATTATAATTCATATTAACTCTTTCTAAAGGGGTAGCTCAAGTGTTGAACAGGCTTGATGGGAAATCCTTTGACGATGCTGACCAGCGACTGTTTGAAGTAAGAGACATTCAGTTCAGCATTAACACACTTTTTCAGTAGCATTTGGTATTTCTCAGTAATCTGCTTCAGTCCACTCCAGGGTTGGGGGGAGAATATCTTGTCTATATTTGTGATTTGACACTAATTCCCAGAAATCCTCACTTAGAAAGTGGAATCCTATTTAAAACAAGTTTCTGGCATCTAATCTCTCATCAGGAGGCCAATGACTCACCTGCATTCTTAAAATAACCTGTTTAAACATGACTGTTTCTAATATTTCCATGCAATTTCTTTTAATGATTAAGCCAGTATTCATCTTTGTGCTTTTGTTACATAATTGACTCTCTTTTTTCTCTTTTTAAATTTTAGGCTTTTGTTATTTTTTGTGGCCTGGGTATCAACAACACAATTATGTATGACCAAGTGAAGAAATCCTGGGCAAAACAGTCTGTGGCTCTTGACGTATGTGTACATCTTCATGAAACCTTTTTTTGCTCCTGTCACATGTAAAAGAGCCCACTATATTTCAAAAAACTATGATTTTTAAACTTCTCTAACCAGATTCAACAATATAGCACTGTCATCCATTATCAGATTTTAAACATTATCATATTAAAAACAATCTTGGTGAGAAAAAAGCCTGGAGTTTTGAGGATAGCTTTACAAAAATAACATTGGCCTGAATGAGATATGAAATTCTTTCTATGAAAAGAAAAATCAAACTGAAATTAATTACTATAGGGGGCCTTTTTTTCCTTTACTTTAGGGCTTGAGATTTAAATCTGCATAGCAAGATTGTATCCTGTGATGCACACAGGCCTATGAAGGGTTTCCAAAGTCAGTAAGACCATTGGTGTTAGAAATTCTAAGCATAAACAGCTTTCTTTATTATTTGTATATATCTACCCACGTAGGAGGAAAAGTTAAAAGCTTACCTTTCCAGGCCTCCTGCAAGATCCCTTATACATTACATGTCATAGCCACGAATTAGTGTAAGTTTTCATATGTCCCAGATATTTGTGCAGTATGATACCTTAGAAAGAATGCTCCTCCTGTCAAGAAAAACAAGCAGTGCTAAATGTCACACACAGATATATAGGGATGAAACTTGACATAAAAGTTTGTTATTTGCTACTGAAACAAAAGAAATTTTTTTTTGTGTTTAAAAAAAAATTGTATTCTTTCTTTGATCTAAACGAAGACTAATAACCATATAGCTTACATGTACAGTATAGATTTGATAAATAGCCATTATTCTTCAATGAAGAGTAATTCTTTCTATAAATGAGCGACAGCTCTTGATAATATTTGCATAAAGTGATGGAAGATGCAAGAGAAAAGTACTGAACACTAGAACAGTATTAGATGAAGGGCTGTGGATTTTCACTAATAGAATACTTAGAATACTTCATTAGTATTTACGTATTTAGCTATAATGGTATAATGGCAATGAATGGCACTTGAAAATTACATTGATATCAGATGTAAAATAAATGAACACGTTATGTATCATAATAAGATTTTTATCCATATATCCTGATACAGGTTTTCATATAGTATTCTGATAAGATTGACTAATAAATAGAAGAGCAAAACATAAATAAATGATAAGGAAAGGTTGCCATGATTCAAAGCCACATTAAATAATTTTTTTATACTAAGGACACAAAATTTACAAATTATTTAAAGATTAGAATAATAAATACTAAGGAAGACTGTAAAAATATAGAGCAATATAATGAACACAGATCAAGGACAAGCTTGAAGAGAATTTTGGTTTTAAGTAAAGATTAGAATAATAAATACTAAGGAAGACTGTAAAAATATAGAGCAATATAATGAACACAGATCAAGGACAATCTTGAAGAGAATTTTGGTTTTAAGTGTAATCTGTCATAGCAAAAGAAGTAATTTGACTAATCTTACCAGTTTCTGAGAGAAGTTGCAGTATTGTTGGACAGAAAATAGATACTACTTGAGAAAGGACATGTATAATCATGCAAAGTAAAATGGGGTACAGAACAAATAAGTTTATGTTTTTTATTTATTTTATAGTGCAGGAATGAATTCCTGTTGCTGTAAAAGGTGGCATCTCTAAAACTGATAAGTAAATACATCTTGGGACTTACTACCACGAGCTATTGCAAATCAAAGCCCTGTGAGACAGTTTAGGTGTTCATATGAATAACAGAGACATTCATAGATGAAAATTATTTAAAGGTGAGAAGCCTGTATCAAAGCTTTAGCTGGTCAAGTGTTGCAGTGCAGGCAGGAGGAGCTGTCCTTGGTGGGAATGCCTGGTTCTGGGAGCTCCCTCATCGAGCAGTAGCTCTTCCCTTGCACAGCCAGAACCATGATGGGTCCAGAACCATGGCTCTCACACCTGCACTGCTTGTTCTGTGTTAGTATCAACCCACAAGGACAGAACATACCACATATAAATGGATGCATACTAAGAGGTAATTAGAGCAGGTGTGCAGTACTTTGCACATTTTATTTGATGCTGCCATCTCAAGAATGGTATTGAAAGGAATGTCAGGCACAGCACAGAGGTGCTGATATTTGGATGCAGCAATGTGCCACTAGAATAGGCATTTTCAGTATAGCAAAAGGCATTATTAAAGTTCTGTAAATCTACTGTTATTTTTACATTAAATTATTTCTCTTTTGATTGTAGACCTTCAGGAGAACAATGTAGGAATCCTCATAATATTAAATTACTTGCTGTTCATTATTCCCTATAAAATTCCCTGCAGTAAAACTACCAAATGTATGCCTGATAACCTGTAATTAGCTATTACATGCTGTCAATCAGAACTGAATTATCACACAAATGCTAATTAAATTTGCTTTAAACATAATTGTATGCAGTACAGAGCCCTGATATTGCTACTTGTCAAGTGTACAAAAATGGCTTTTATCTTTTGTTCTGGGGCAGGTGTTGTCTTATCATGCAACATGTTCGAAGGCAGAAGTTGATAAATTCAAGGTAAGATTTAAGTTTTTGATATACTTATTTCTGAAACTGTAACAGTAAATTAATATTTGCCTAGCTTATCCAAGGGAAGTTTTACATCATAAGCAGAAAATCCTTATAAACAATTATTTACAAAGGATATATTACAGTGGATATTTACAATGGATATATAAGGCAGTTAAGCAGGGAAGGTGGAAAGTTTCTTTGTGGGGATAAAGAGCTGCAGTGGTGGGTGCACAGCAGCAAAGTCCCATTGTCCAGCACCAGCTACTGGAACTGCATGTGAATGTGGGTTTGGTGGCCTCCTCACTAGGAAGCATCACTGGGAAGTCATACCACGCAGGAGATACGAGAGAGACTAGAGCAAAAGAAAGGAACTCAAGACTTTACATACTTATAGTGTGGAAGCTGCCCTTTGTTTACTAAAAAAGTGGAGCATTCACTATCCAGATTGTGCATAGGCTCAGAGAGCTCCGAGGGAAGGTGAGGGATCTTCGAACTCCCATAAGCACCCTTGGCAGAATGTGAAAGTGATGTGTTCTGAGTAACATTGGTATGGACCAATAATTACATGTTCTCACTGAATCCTGCCTTTCTGTGGGCTAGAAAGTGGGGGGAACAGTGACCTTGATCCTTCATCACTGCCAGCACTCCAGAGTTGCTTTTGTGATAGACTTGTTTGTCTTTTCCTGCTTGAGGAGACACTTGGGAAACTTCTGTGATTATTCCCTTGGCTATGCGGAGGCAATGCTCATGAGGGCTCCTCAAAGCTGTTTGGGAGGCTCTCATGATGGGTGTCACTGTTGGTCTCCTGCACACACAGTGCACCAGAGGCTGTAGTGAGGTCTGGACTGTTGTGAGCCCACATTGCTGGCTCTAGAGCCCTGGCATGTCTGACTGAAAAGTAGCTGTTGGGTGGTTATTTTGACACGTAGCTGTCAGGCTGCAACCTGCTTTCTGCACCACAGGGATGGCTGTGGTGAAAGGGAACACATGGCTGGAATAGAGCTGATACTGCTGAGTGATCTGGGCTGAGGAAGGCAGCCCTTGCTACTTAATTAGTTTGTAGATTTTTGCCCAAATAATGGCTGTGTCTGGTATCTGTATCGATACCTGATGGTAAGGGTATATTCTCCCTCCACTATAGTTAATGGTATGATTACCCACACTTGTGTATGCTGAAGATGAGATTACTGAAGTATTGCTGGAATCAGCATGCTTGAAAATCATCCACCACTACAGGAAATACTTTTGTGTGTGCAGGAAGTTGTATTCAGTGTTTGGCAAAAGGAACTATTGAGAAGGAAGGAAGAAAGGCATAAAGGACCACCAATTTTCTGTTTTGTTTTGTGTTTCTGTTTTGTTTTGTATTTACCTTAGAATAAGCATCTGTAATATAGTTTCTATGACTCTCAGTCACCAGTCCACCAGTATCTTTGTATGTACCAGAGGGCCATACTTAATTACTATCAGCCATTGAAAGACAACTCTCCTTCATAGTCTCTGTACCTGAAGTAACAGCCTGCTATGTTACTCTTTGGATGCAGATGCTAGTGTCATCAGAAGCTGTTCTATTTGTTTTCTCAGGTGACTTCATTTATAGATAGACCAGTCTCCAAATAAGAAATGACTTTTCATCATCCATTTACCTTGAAGGCATTGACTATCCATTTAATGGGTAATATTAAGGTAAAAGGAAATGAAAAGCATTTATTCATTAATAATTCCAAAAGACATAACTCCAAAAGATGCATTTCTTATAAAGAACATAGATGAAAAAATAAGGAACATAACCAAGCTATGCTTAAAGTAAGTTAGGCTATTTTTCAGAAAAATTATCCTTTTTCTATATCTATATCCAGTTGTTTCACTTTCAATTCCTGACAAAATGACTTTCAAGTAGTCTTTGGTAATACTTTTATACCACTGGATGTAAACAAAACCAAAGAACCAAAACTCAGAGACAACCAGCAGGTCTTGTGGGCCTATGACACAGAGCTCATCCCAGAGAGGGCCATCCATCTGTGGGATGAAATTGCTCCCATCTCCCTGCTTAGAGCCAGCCTCCCTGCTGAGGTCTCCCGAGGCATCCTACCCTGAAATCACTGCTCTTTTCCCTGTTTGTTATATCGTTATATTTTGTATAAGCCCTTTGTTATATTAGGGTCATCTTCTAGACTTGACTGGCTAATAAACCATCCCTCCCTCTGGGGGTGTTTGGGACTAAAAGTGTCCCCTGTCTCTGTGGTGATTTATTGGCAGATGTCAGAGCAAACGTCTGTTACGATTTACCCGATGTCCTGGTTCAGTCAGAGCCGAGACACACACATGACAGAAACATCTAAATGAGAGTGATGCCAGGAGATCACTATTGGCTCCTGACTGACACAACACCTGCAGTAACTAATGATTTTAGAGTGACAATACATTTGAGTTGACAACTTCTCAGCATATTATCCCAAACATGCTGTAACTGGACCCCGGGATCTTGGAAATAATTACATGGTCTTGCTGTACAAGATTTTTCTTTCCCTTGTTGTAATCTTATTTTTATAGTCTTCATAAAATGTTTTTCCATTAATTTTTATTTGCTTAGGATCTCAAGAATATTCTGATAAAAAGTGAAAAATTGCAAGTGTACTTGAAGTTTATTTTTCCTCTGGCTTTTACCAGTGAGTTATTTTATAGCATTATAGAAAGCCTAGCAAGAGTAATTAAAGTTGATTTTTTTGCTTGAAATTTCATCAATAATTTCTTACTGTTAGTGGATGAACTCACAAACATACAAATTCACAAATATATCTGGTATATTTTTTAAGAATTAAGTATAATCACTGTGACCAGGTTCTGTAAAATAAATAACATTTATTTGTTTCTTATAATACCATCTAAGAATTAATGAAGAAAACCCCACCTTAATAAGAAACCCTTAAGATATTAAACCTTTCTCCAGATGTTTCATCTGGGAAAAAGTGCAAAGAACTACTGCTGGTGGAGCTGGAAAAATACAGAGCTAAGTTCACAGTATGGAACAATAAAACATAAGAGTATGAAAATGGACCATGTTGTTCAATTGGCTACTAAATGTTTTTAGATTTCTTTTTTATTTTTAATTTGCAAGTTTAGATTATGATGGCTTAAAAAATATTTCAATTAAATATACTGTTAAATTCATACAACCTGCATATTGTTTTAGGTTCTCTGATATGTGCTGCCTTACTGTGATAGGTAGATTTCTGATACCATTCCTTCAGATACAGAAAGAAAAACTAAACTTTACTTTTCATAGACATTTGCAAGTAAAACCAAAAATAAATCACCTTGAGTGCAAATTTCTCTTAGAATGTCTGAAATCTTCAGCCTGATTTATCACAGTGCTTCTCCTCTCTTACATCTACATAACTATGCTAAATTCAAACTGAATTTTGGCTGGATAAGCTAAAGTAATGCACCCTTGAATCATATAAATATTAATTTTATTTTCAAGAAGTTAGAAATAGCTATGATTTTATAAACTGTGGCAACTCAGTTCTTCCTTGTATTTTAGACTTAAAAGACTATTCTGTAATTTCTGTTGTGTGCTAGTGCTATAAACATTTGTGTCATTGGATTAGATAAGGCACTTGAAGTCTGATTAATCTGAGATTGAAGCTATCCTATAGCATTTTCCTGTAGTGCCAGGTTTGTTCTTACTGATATTCAGGTTCTGCAAGCCTAAATATAGTTATGTGTTAGACAAATATAGATACATGAGTAAAGAACGCAGAACTGTGTCCAGGATAGGATATTTATAGCAAGAGTTACTGATTTATGAGACAGTAATGAACAAGTCCTGTGACTTAGCAAGCAGCCCCACAAACACACATCACCTTTAAATTTAACCAATGTAGTTTCCAAAGAGAATATGTAAACGCTGTCCTATTATGGGAAATGTACAAGAAGCTATTTTTAAGCAGCAAACCTAATTGCGCAGCTGTCGATGGTATAAGCAAGATCAATATTTAATGACTATGATGCATTATTTATAGCCCTGGGAGAGATTCCCTTTTTTAGGTCAAACAGCACACAGGAGAGATACACAATGGAAAATAATGTATCACCTGATTTACAGAATCTTCAGTTCAAAATGTAGCATGAATAGCAATTGCTGCATTTCTCAGTTTTGTAGCCTGAGATGTGGCTATTTAAGATCTACCTTCACACAGGGAGGTTTTTGTGTCTTTCTTAAAAATGCTCATTTAACTACAGAATGATGAAAAGAGTTGAACCAAAAAAAGGAAACAACTTTTAAGACTGCTGCTGTATATGACAATGTAAACAGTTGAATCCATGAAAGATGATGGATCTATGTGAATTTGATACTAGGAGTGAGTTATGTATTGTTTATATTCATGCCTTATGAACCCTTAAATAAATAACAATGGGCAGCACAATGAAAACAAATGAAATTTTTGTACTGATTTTATCTTCAATATTTGAAACAATAGGGAAAGCATTCCTTGGCTATGTTATTCTCTGCTGTAATGTCATCTTTCAATTAAGAACTACTTTAATTACTTTTATAAGCTTGTAATTAAATAATTTTTAGTAGTCTATAGTAATTACTTCATAGTCTTCATCAGTAATTAAACTTCAGAAAGGCAATCTGGCCTTTGTTTTGGACCATTTATGAAGTATTGCCATAGAATATGGGGGGTTATGCATTGCTGCTTTTTTATGGCACTACTGTGTCCATCAGTTTGGTGCCTGTGTTTCCCAAATCCCACAGCAGGCAGTGCCACTGCAGCACCGGCACGGCGAGCCGTGGGCCCAGCCACATGTGTGGGGAAACACAAAGCTCTTCACACGCTGCAGGATTGTCCAGATTGGCCTCCAAGGCTGCTCACACACACTTCTCTTTGGCTGTCACTGCAGGGTGTGGGCTGGCACCGAGCTTTTCCCTCGTGCTATTCCAGCTGCTCAGGTTCCACTGAGAATAGCAACAATAGGATAAAAACAAAAGAGAAACTTTGATGGTAACCAGGGCTTAAGTGTTAATATTGAATTGTGTTCCCTTTGTCCCTTTTGAGAAAGGTACATGATCTTAAGCTGTAAAACACAGTTTATTTCTCTGCTTTTCCACATCCACTGCCCACGTAAGATGAGACCTAAAGCACGTTGTTAAGAGTTTCATAATTCAAAACCAAGGTCTTTATTGTATTACATTATTCTGTACGCTTTGCCATGTGCCCATGTCTTCAGTTGTCATGGAAATAAGAAGTCAAGAACACATTGCATACACTGGAAATAATAAACAATGATAGAATAAAATACTGAGTGTTTATATTGGTTTCTGAAATGTGAGGCTGTCATCTGACTTCAGACAACTGCTTTGTAGTTCAATTTTTGTCCAATTTCAGTGAATAAGGAATGGCATGGAGAAGTGGAGTAGGGAAAGATTGTTCATGGTGTTTTATCATAAAATGTCTGGATTTAGAGGCATCAAATGAAATTAGGGTGGAGGTTTTAATCTGATTAAAAATCTCTCTTCAGCAAACTTGTAGTTAAACTATATGACCTATCAGTATAGATGCTAATGAGTTAACATGAGGAGTTAGCAGAAGGAAGAGGCAAATTGAGACTGATGTTTTCTAGATCAGGGAACCTCCAAAGTGCAGCTCACCAAAGCAGAATGGAGCGCATAGGGGGATATGTTTTTTCAGTTCAAATAATATTCTCTGAGGGTTTTTGCACATTTTCTTTCATGAAGTGTTTTATCAGAAATAAAGATAGTTGGATGAATTCTTCATGTCAGAGACATGAGAGGCACATTTCAGGAGTTCTGGAGCTGTCCTGCTAGACTGGTGCCACACTGAAGTGCCTACCCTGATTCAAGGAATAGTAATTGAAAAAGCTACTGAGAATTCTGAATTCAGTTTCCAAAACTTAAACATTTGGTTTTATTAAAATTTAAGCATTTGAGTTTATTGGCTTCATAGGAAACCAAGATGAGATTAAACAGCTGCAAGAGGTCACTGAGGGGATTCCTATTGTAAATTTCTAAAATGACCATATTTATTTTTTCAGGTGAAAACATAAAGCTCCCAGAGTAAAATATTACCTTCCCTCCAGGGCAAATGGAATATGAATTTTCCAGGACATTGTGGAGGGAAGGTTCATAAGGAGTACTTTAGCCTGGTGAGGCTCAAGCACTGAGCTGCTCTTTTGGGTCCAGCCAGCCCTGCCTGTTGGCTCTGCAGGAGTCCGAGGGAGGCAGCAATGGTTGTGAGGACAGCTCTGCCCTCTGAATATTTGCACTCTGAGCAAGTTCCTCGCCACTGTGTTGCCAAATCATCTGAGTAGGGCAGGGCACTGCTTCATGTTTTGGTTTTCCATTTGCAGAGAGGGCACAGAAATATTAAAATATCTGTGAAAGGTTTCAACAATTCTACTTTCAGACTGCAGCAAATTTGTGTGATGCAACTGTATTGCATTTATGATAAGCCTGCACAAAACCAGTTTATTTTCTAGTGTAGGAGATAAATAAATCCTGTTTTAAAATAAATCTTTCTCTTGGGAAAAATTGTCTATGGTTTTGGAGAGTTAAGGCCAAGTTAAGAAAGAAGCCTGAGGCCTGGAAGCTAGATAAAGCCCGCAGTTCTGATCATATACCCATGCCCAGACAACTTTTTCTATTAATTTATGAGTTTAGCACAAGTCAGTAAATGAATTTTTAAAAGGGACAGGCTTCTTTCAGGAAGGAATAGATGCTGGTCTGGATTGCTTCAGAGCAAGGGCACTGCAGAAGTCAGTAAGGAACTTCTGTGGAATTTTTTAATATGCAAAAGCAAAATATATTTATTCCAGCATGTTTATGCTGTGCAAAATAATCTTTGGATACATTTACACAGTAGGTTAAAAAGAAGGCATCTTAAGGGCTATGATTTAAAAAAAAAAAGTGAAAAATCAACATTTATATTCTAACTGCAGAGTAGATACACAATAACTAGAAATATTAAATAATAAATAACTATTTCCAAGATCAGCTACTTCATAGTTATACCAGAGCTTAAATCTCCTTAATAAATACTTAAAAAATTTAAAAACTTTAATCAATTAAAATAACAGAAAATTAAAATATGTGCATGATCAAAACAGTCTTTGTACCAGTTGCTTTAAAAAGCCTTCTCTAAAGCTAAAATAGATTTCAACTGATCTGGACGATTCTAACTATTTTTGCTATAATATATACAGTACTAAAAAAACATTCCAAGTAGTTGAAAAATATTACTGACTTACTGCCTTTAATAGTGGCTGTTTTTCAGTTTCTTAGTAATTACGCACAGTAATACAGTGATACTTAAACAACAGACATTTTCAGCAGAGAAGTAATAAAACACTTAAGATTATTAAGTTTCCCATACTAAAAGAAGCATGCTGCTACTATGCTGCTCTCAGACACTGGATTTTTGTTATTCACATGGGGAATTTTGTGTTTCTTGCATCTGTTTCCATATGCAAAACCACAATTGGTCCAGGTCTTGAAAATACTTATAAAAACAAGTTAGAAAAATCAATTGTTGGAACACGGCATTGCTCCCAAGTGAAGATGAAATGATTTATTACCCAGCAGACCTGTTGTTTGTCCTTCAATCTGATCAGTCATCATGCTCCATAAGAATCCCTTGTCAGATGGAAAACATCAAGGGATAAACAGAATTCAACATTGCTGCACTATTTAACCAGCAACCATGCAAAAAGTGATAAGGCATGGAGTACATTTAAATTGCCATTCAAGCCAGAAGGATATCTGATGGATTATTAAAAAAGGAAAAACATACTAGCACTTTTCAAATAATAAAGTTGTGTACTTCAGTCAGTGAAAGACTTAGGAATTTCTATTTGGAAAGATTTTCAAACAGGAAGAAAAATATATCTAGCAAAGAGTCATACACTGGAAGTGGGCCAGCATAATTTAAAAATTTGAGTATTTCAGTGAAAGATGGTAATTTAGGAGTTCTTCAGTGTGACTTTATCATGGTTCTTTTGCCACCAATGAGGAGCAAATTATTCCCCACACAGCTGATAAAACATCTCTTGGGCTGGCCCTGTATGTGACAGCTCAGTGTTCTGAGACCTGCATTCCCAACTGCTCCAGAAGGCTCACTGCAGTGTTTATTTTAACCCATGGAAGAAAAAAAATTTCAAAGAAATCTATAAAAATGTCATAATAGTTCACATTTTAAATTATGCTTTATTTATCTGTGCTTGATTTCTTCTGTCACCCCAGCATGCTGAGAATTTTCTGGTTGAAAAATCAAGTTGCTTTGCACCAAACTTTATTTAGAGAGAAACTTTCTAGTTGGCATGGATATTATCAATGTTAATTTTAAAATTAAAAGCTTAGTTATAATGAATTTAAAACAGGATTTTCTTTCCTTAGCATATATCCTACAAATGGAAAAAATATTTTTCTTTGTTTATTTCTGCCTCTATGCACTGTCCCAGCTGCAAGCAGCTGGTTGTCATAAATGTTTGCCTGTGTTGATTTAAAATTATTAATGGCAATATTTCTACAGGCTTTCTTTTTTTAATATTTTACACTGAGAAACATAAATGTCCCCCAAAGGAGGACGGAAGTGTCATTTAAAGGCTTTTGACATTTCCAACGAGTTGATATTAGAGCTAGAACCTTTTTACAAGTAAAACTCTCCGAAGTGGAGAGTGTGAGACACGTTTTTCTGAGATGAATCAGTTTGGCCACTGGGTGCCATCCTTGCTCCACTTTAAGGCTGATCGCCAAGCAGCATTTCTGTTAAGCCATAAAATCCTGAAAAAATGTAATGCCGGTGCAATTTCACACCATCATAATGTTTGTGTGTGTGCATGTGGTAGAATATGTTCCCAGCACAAGGCAGCATGTCTTTCTTGCACATGTCACTGAGAGACTGGAGAGAAATATCCTAATGGGTTCAGCCATGTTATATGCAGCAATTTTTTTTTTTTTGCATTCCTCCATCAGCTGGTGAGAATGAGGCTGTGCTGAAAGGGCTCTTCCCACATAGGAGCTTGTGAGTGACCACATTTCTTAGCATTAACTTAGGCTCTGGGATTATTTGAAAGAAAAAAAATTATCTGGATGCACGCTTGCTTTCTAAATCAATTTGGGATTTATGGGCCTGGGTCATCGAAGCAAAACATTATTTAGCCTATATTATGTACAAAAATATTTATAATTGTAATCTTGTACAGGTTCTTTATTATGCTGGTTCATTGTCTGCTGGGAGGGTGGGGTGGTGCCTGCTATTGGTTTAGTCTGAGCAAAATCCCTGGCAGAATAAATACAGTTTCTAAGACAAATTGTGTCAGTAGTTCTGTGGGTTTAGTCTTTCAGATTTAAACTGCAAACACTTTACATGTTTGAGAAATAGACTATAGCACACACTCCCCCATCATAACCTGCCTGTGCATACAGCAGCCTGCTTGGTTGCTTCAGCACAACTCGCCTACCCCTGCTTGCTCTGCTGCTGCACAGCTGTGTGTGTTCTGTCTCTGCAACAAGTGTGGGGCACACAAAAACCCCACCCCAAAAATAACCAAAAAATCCATTTCTGTGTATGGCCTTCGTAAACTCTACTGTTAAGCTAATTCCAGTAACTACCTGTGCTACCTGTACTTTCCCAGAAGGAAACCTGTTGCTGTGAGGAGTGGTAAGGAAAAGCTATAAGCAGCATAATATATACGTGTACTCAAAACATGAATGTCAAGAAACAAGTGTTTGTCTGCACTGCAGCCTTTTACCTCAAAGTAGTAATATATGAAAGCAACTTTTGTTTAGAGAAAATTTATGAAGCTAGTAGTATTTGGGTAGTAAATAAGGAGCCAAATAAATATAAGCTTGAACTGCCTATTATTTGATTTTTGTTGAAAGAATGAGATATGCATATTTTGGGTTTTGTCAAAAAGCTTGTGGTGGGAGGCTGTGAGTTGTTTGTGAACCAGAGGTCATACTGCAGTGCAGGGTGCTTAGGCTTTCTCTGCTGGGGAGCTTTGTGGATGAAGGGGGCACTGGAGGTTGTACATTCTGCTCTGGGGAGAGGAGCAGGGCTCAGTGTTCAGCCTGCCCTGCAGAAGCTTCACATGGGAGGGATAAGCCTTGGCTTGTGAAGCTGTAGTGAGATGAACCTCTGCTTTGGGAGAAAGCCCTTTTGGGCACTCCTGAGTGCACCTAGGGAGTGTTTTATGGGTTCAGAATAGGATGGCTGGATTTCATTTAAACCTGCAATCAGAACTTGACCAAAAAGTAAGAAGAAAAAGACAAAAGTATACTTTAAGGAGAATCACGGAAAAGTTCTCTGTAGGATTCCTGTAAATGTGCATTGTAAGGTTGAAGGTGTTGTCAGTATTATTTATTGTCCACCTGACAGTATTCTGCTATAGCTGTCACTCTAACAGGTCTGAAATAGGACTTTCTCCCCAGTGGAGCAGTAACACACTCGTGCATTTGCATAACTTTCCCCACCAGTCCCTGTACTGCCAGACTGATTTGTCACAGCTGCTCGGAAAGAAAATTTCAGTGGCTCCCAGGAAATCCCATCCAGTGCCATTGTGCCCCTGTAGCACCACCATGGCCCCAGGGTGACATGGGACTGGTGGTCCTGCATGTTGGCTTTGGTGCACTGAGAGCTACTGGACTGTGCTGACATCACAAAAATAGTGTGATACCAGTGCACATGCCATTGTGGCACTGGTGGGATTTTTGAGGTTCTGGTTCTGGGGTTTTTCTTCCTGTCTGATCTTGGCAACCCCTTCACTTTTTTCACATGCTCTCTTCAATCATGTGCCCAACTGAGAGTTGCAGGGCACAGTTTGGGGTGTTTGTCACCAAATGTGTGAGTTCCCCCCTATGCTTTCACATCATGTCCACTGTGAGAAGAACCTGTCCCTGCTCCTTCCACCCTTAATCATATTTTTCCTCTTCACAGTCTTCAGGGAAGGAGCTAGAACTTTTCCTCCACTTTCGGGGCAGGAAAAGGTTATGTAGTATCCCACTTTCCTCACCCTCCCAAATTTACAGGCGTGGCGGGGGGGGTCAGTCCACATTACCCATTCTGCTCTTCATGGGAGTAACAAAGCTGACTTTTTGCCACCAAAACCAAGTAAAGCTTTGTGGGAAATGGCAGTCTGACACTTTTGTAGTATAGAGAAATAGTTGCCCTAGGTTTGCTGCTTGTGTTTGTTTGAAATTCTGAAACCGAGACTGAATAGACCCTTTTGTACAAACTTCTCATCTGCACTGATGGTCATAAAAACTCGACAGTTGCTAGCCTGCAGTATGTGAGACACTGGTTCTTTCCTAATCACCATCAGCCAAAAGGACGTGAACACTCCCCAGCGCGCCTTGGGAGATCATTGTGTCCAATGTGCATGCCCTGTAAAACTCCAGTCCTAGGCTGCTGTGGTTATGGACTTTGGCCTTAAGAATAATAGATGCTTAGACCATTAATTGTTTTTGTTTTATGCCTCTGTTCCTTTAAAATCAAAATTTCTTGTTCCTTTTATAGGTGGCCATATATTTTGTTCTGTGTACTAGGAAACAACTCTAGCATCAAGAATTGATTTTTAGTAACATAAAATAACATTTTTTGTGTCTATTACAGTTTGTAACAAAATTTCATATGTCATTTTTATCTCTGAAATGTATTATTTCTTTTTGATGTATCCCAATTTTAGAAAGGGATATGTTCAGATAGGATTGATTGACTGATTGGAAATACTCTAAATGGTTTTTGCTTTTTAGCTGTAATTCTGGGGCTAGCTTTGGAAAGAGCATGACATACCTTCCCTTGCCCTTTTAAAATGAAAATTATAAGAAGACAAGTCCTCTCCTCAGGCACATACAGTTTTATCCTAAAACCAGAAAGTAAATACCATACTTTTGTTCCAAGCCCATAGTGCATGATGATAAAAAAAATCCTAAATGCTATATTTGATAGTTATATATTGCTTAATGGCTACTTTTCTTGTTCTGATAGAAGAAGCTGACTAAATAGCTTTCTTAATGCTATGAAGTTTCTCTTTTCATTAAAAGAAATACCAGCATCATACAAGGCAGTAGTTCTATTTGGTAAACGGTTAAACCAAACAACTTTTTGAAACAAGTCCCAGTGCAACTTTCTTTGTTCTATGTTTCATGCCTAAAGTACATGTTAAGCTGTTAATTTGGCATTTGAAGGTGGAGCAGTTGCACCACATACATGTACATGCTTCGGCTGCAGGTTTTGAAGCTGGATGCATGTACTGCATTATTCTTGCTTTACAGATGTAAAACTTTGACTAAATCAAGGAATGACCTTTTCCAGAAAAGGGTTCAGACACCTACTGTAGGACTTGGGACAGAGTTTGGGCTTTTGATCTCATAACTGCTTATCTGTGGAGTTAATCTGAGGAGGTAAAAAATGCACAAACCCTGTTCCACCATACCTTTCATCCAACAGCTGTTCAGATATAAGACATTCACATTCAAGGAGTTTGCTAGATTAGCTGCAAACTGTGTTTATATGGCAGCATGAGGTTTCCTTGGGGCAGGGGCATAGGACTGATTGGTCTCAAAAACTCTCTCTGAAATAAACAAGTCTGTGTTTCTGGGTGATTTTACTGCTGAAGGCAGAGCAATGGCCTTGTGATAATCATGTAAAAAAAAATTAGAATCAAAATCAAGAAGAAAATACACATCAGTAATTTCCATACCCACTTCCCTTTACTGTAAATACTGTAAAAATCCCTTTTAATGCCACTGTCCTGCCTCTGCTTCAGCTGGTCATAGGTGCTAATTCAGTGTTGTGAAGGGCAGAGTTTCCATCCAGTCTCCAGTAACAGATGGAGGTCTTTAAAAGCCAGTTTGCTCTGGGCATTAAACATGCCGGAGCTGCAGCATTTGATTCTTTCTTTTTTGGAAAGAGTGAATGTGTCAGACTGGAATATAACAGGATTTGGTCTTCCATGGCTATGAAGTACAAAATCTGTCCACTGCTGCTAATAACAGACTATTAAGATATATTTTAAAAGATGCCTGCCTGCAGCTATAAATATAAGCAGGTATTTTAGAGGCCTTTATATATGAAAAGAACCTTTCACAAATAAAAATCTTTGCCATCAGAAAGTGATGTCTTCGAAATGGCTTCATGGAATCATAGATTATATGAGAGATAATGAAGGCATCACATTTAAATATTCTTCACTTTGATACTTTCTCTTCAGCTTTTGATGATCATCCTTTAAGATTTTTCAGATCCTAATCTTCTGAGAGATTTGAGGTGAAGAGATACTTGAAAAGGCAATTTTATTTTTTCTGTGTGTTTCATGTTGTCTGGAGTTCCAGTTTCAAACTCCAGAGTGTACATGAGGTCAGATTCTGACCTACTATTTGAATAGTATGTGGACTCTAGACTCTAACAGTGCCTCTAGCATTTAAGATGTACACATTATTTTTCCATTCTTTTGCTACATTAGGATTTATATTTAATGAGATATCTTTATATGTGTTAGATATAATCAAGTTTCTTGTTACTTCTTTCCATCAGTCTGGCAGTATTTTCTGATGAGGAAACCTTGCTGATCGTTCCACAAGCCACTGTAAATAAGGCTACGCAAAAAGTGGACTACATTCAGTAAGTGGAAGTTGCTGTTACAGAATAGTTCCTTCCTTCATAGGAAGGAAGCTGAGTATATCAAATGGCAGAATGTACCTTTTTCTTAAACACAGCCATACTAATATACTTATCAGTGTGTTTCAAAATACTTTCCTTGCATAGTATGCACTGATGTCTTATCCTCACAGGTACTAAAACTGAAGTAGGGAAATTTTAAGATGACATGGCAAAGTAGGATGTCAGTGTTTTCTGGACTGCTGCCATGGTGGTGCACATTTTACAAGGGAAGAATGCTTTGGGAAGGACTCAACAGCTTCTTTACATCTGATTTTATCACATTATCAAATATGGATACAGAAGATTGTGAAGAATATGCTATTAGATGAGTTAGTAGGCATTTCCCTTCTTGGGCTTTATTCATCCACAGGAGCCCAAAGGCTTAGTAATACTGAACTAAAAATGTTCTTTTTCTGTTCCCATAGGCTGTGTCTTTTATAGTGGCCAGAATTTTGACTGTGTGGTGAAAGCCACTTTGATGTTCCACATGTTTTGCAGTAAGATGATCATTAATGACATATGGCCTTTTGTGATGGTTGATGGAAACTAAGGCTCAACCAGTCTCTTGTCCCTTACCTGTTCAACAGTAATGAGCAGGCTGTGGTAGAATTTATGTGGTAGCAAAGAGCAGTGAGGAACAGAGAATCTGTCTCAAATCTGAATGGAGTAAAAAGGTGCTTTTCCTCCTTCCTGTGTTCATTCCACCCTATTCCATGCATGCCTTCATATGAAGTGACCACAGATCTTATCCTTACACTCTTGTTTGGAGGCATGAAATCCTCTTTTTCAAGCTACCTATGACTGACGAGTCAACTGCCGAGTTTGTATTTTATCAGGCAAGACCAGTTGCCTTCTGTGTGTTCAGCCAAACTTGTATTTTTGATTCCTTTCAAGACAAATTTTTGGGTTAGTACTGGGGCTATGGAAGTGTCACCAGAGGAGGCACATTTGGCTTTAACTTACCATAAGCTCATGGAAGAGTCATATGAATTTTCCTCAAGGATACAAAGAGCATTGAAATTGCTTGATTCACAGGGTAAGATTCCAGAGTAAAATGTTCTTAAGTGGTTTTAGAAAGGAGAAATTGAACTTCAAAATGTTAAAAAACCCATAGCCTTTTAAATGATTCTAAATCACTGAGGTATTTTAAAAAACAATTTCTCTGTAACTTGAATTTTAATTGCCTGCCCTTTCCTTTTGCTGTCATGGTACTTTCATCCTCTCTATTTTCCTGAAAGAGAGTGTTGTTACTGCTGTTTATTTTAAGAAATCCACTGAAATTTTTCCTGCAGCACTGCAAAATTTCAGGGAGGGATATGTTTTAGTATTCTGTGTTATTAAAATTTTTTTATATCTCTGTAATTAAAAAAATGAAGTTTTAATGACTGTTCTCCTCTAAACCCTGGACTTCTGCATTTCTAGCCTAAGAAGCTAAGGATAGTCAATGCCAGGTGCAGCCAGAATATTACTGCAGTCCCACAACATATCATTTTTTTAAACATTATTCAAATTAGGCTCTGCACTCATAATTCTGTTGTTTCCTTTATTGCTGTTGTAAAGCAAATGGTTCTTTTATACAAATGTTATCTCCTGGCTATTAATTCAGCAGTTATTTTGGATTATGGCACTCCTGTTAAAATTAGGAATGTAAAACCTCATAAATATTTAAAAGTTTCAGAGTGACATGGGAAGAAATTGGTTTTGACTTGCTTTGTTAATATCCTGTTGTTCAATTTGTAATAGATTTGGAATATATTGTTATTTCTCCACTGTTTGACAAATGGAAAGACAATTTTAGTTGAGTAACTGCTTCAAGTGTTCTACCTTGAATTGCAACAGGCTGATAAAAGTATTGGTTTCCAGAAAAAATAGCAAGGAAAAGATCTGTTTTTGTTTTAGAGGCAAAAAACTCTGAAAACATTAATTAGATCCCACTTCAAAGTTAATGAAAATGCAGCAGTAGCTTTGTAAAGATTGTTTTGATGAATAATTTCAAGAAGGTCTACTCACAATCAGGTGGTCCTCCTTCAGCTTGTTATTTAAGCTTTCCACTAAGAGCATGATTTACAAATGTGTTTCTTCCCAAATAAAGGGATTATATTGAGTGTCTTATTTCTATACAGTGTGTTCACAGACTTAATAAACATCTCCAGTATCTCCGAAGTCTTTGAAGAATAACTGAATGATAAAAAAGTCACAGATTCTGTATGATTGCTGAAGGTCTGGACAGCACAGTCTCTGAGCCAAAATTCCTGCTTCACACCTAACCATATTTTCTTTATTTATTTATCTTAGAAGTATAGACATAGCTTTTCAGATCTTAAAGGGTGTTAAGGTGTAACTCCTGTTTGGATCATCTAGAAGTATTCCAAATATTTCACCAATTACTGAAAAAAGATGTAAATTGATTCAGCCTGGATAAGTATGTTAGCAGACAACTGAGTGTGCAGTTTACAGAATTTGCATCTCTGCCTGCATGCTCCAGAGGTTCTTAAACTGTGTCCTGGGATAACACTCGATGAGATTGCTGTATTTCCTGTATCAGTTTAACTCCCTGGCACAGTGCCATGACTTTCTGAGGTACTGGTGTGCTCTACTGGGTATGGAACCAAAAAGACTTTTCTTGTCCCTAGCAAGTAAGTTAAAACCACATTATTAATACTATTTTATGACAGATTTACACCATCTTCTCTTATGTAGTATAGCTAAAGCAGCTTAATCTCTGCATAAAGTAATTACTGAGGTGCACTTTGTCATCAGCTGAAAGAAGATTTTTACATGTCAGTAATTTGTAGTTAGACTGCGGTATTTCAAAATACAAGTTTTCAAAAAGGAAACCATAAAGTAGTCACTGTAGAACCTGTAACAGTCGAGTTGAACTTACATTACAGTTGCATGAACTAATTGGTATTTTATGCAAGTGAGTAGCTGGATGTTCCACACCAGCTGTGTCCATGTGATTTTAACTAATTCAGCATCAGCCATCTCATGGCCTGTGGGCTGGATCCAGCCCCTGTGAGAAGCCCCTACCTGACCCATCACCTTCTCACTGCAGGAGACAGGGGACAGATGCTCCTTCAGCAAATGCAGCCCCTGCACCTGCCCTCTCTAGAGAGATGAGCTGCAAGTCTGAAGGGGCGAAAGGAGGGTGAAAGAAGCCTGGAAGGTTTGTCAGCACCTCTGCCCAGCTCATGCAGGTGCTGCCACTGTGCAAGCCACAGAACATCTGTGTGCTCAGCTAAATACATCAACCAGTCCGGCACACATTCCTATGTTTGTGTGTGCAGGAGCAGCTCATTCCTCTCTTACAAACAGAAGTCCCTGTTGTACAGACAAAGCAAAATGTAAGGCTTTTGCTGGTGTTTTATTGACTTAATATATAATGAGCATGTTGAAAATTCTTTTCTTTTACTTTGTAGAGTATTTCTGTAACACATTTCTTGTATTCCTCTTCTGGTTCTATGTGTTTGTAGTGAACAGTGTAAAGCAAAGGGCACTTGTACACTTATGATTGTGAAGGCATTTGGATGAAGAAATTCTGCAGAGCAGTATATTTACTTTGCATTTCTAAATGGTAGCAATTAAAACTCCCAGCTTCTGGCTATCCAGATGTTTCTTGCATTATAGCACTGTAATTTGCATTGGAGTATATTGGGTTACTGCAGTGGCTGTAAAGTGGTCAGCCTTCCATCTAAATGCTGTATCTGGGCTCCAGTTGGGATGGTGAACATATTTCCTGCTCATACCATGTTCTTCTCCTTCCCACTGTTTCCACACTCTGTTAGCTTGACGTGTTTGTGTTTCTCAGATGAAGACTTTTACTGCTAAGCATTTGAATCAAGCAGGGGATGTATTGGCAGGTCAGAACTGATGTACGGTTTGTTTCTTGTAAGAGAAAAAAAAGGAAAAAACACTGAAGTTTTGAATCAGAAATTTCCCTTTGGCATTTTCAGGCAGCAAACATCCCTCTGGTGTCAGAGCTTGGCATTGACGATATCCATTTTGATGACTTCTCACTTGATGTGGATGCCATGATTACTGCAGCCCTGCGGATGTTCATGGAACTTGGAATGGTTCAGAAATTTAAAATTGACTACGAGGTAACCATCTGCGCTGCACATATCTGCTGCTTTTGTCTTGGCACTGCTCTGTCCATTTGTACACATTTAGTAGCCCTGCTACAAACTGTACTTTTAATTTCAGACGCTGTGTAGGTGGCTTTTGACGGTGCGGAAGAACTATCGCATGGTTTTGTATCACAACTGGAGGCACGCTTTCAACGTCTGCCAGCTGATGTTTGCCATGCTAACTGTGAGTATCCAGATACACAGCCCCCTAAGAGCTTTTACTGCCACATTGCCTAACCTTTCTAAACATTATCCAGCATTCTATTTCTTTTCTAGTTATTATGTTACTCATTTCCAATAGCAAAGCAGACAGAACTTAATCAACTTAAGGCAGCACATATTTGGCAAAACCTTATAGTGTTTTAGTGACAGTGATCTCATAGGCACATTAAAGTGACTGAAAACAGATGGCAGTCTTGGAGTGCTCTTGTTATTACAGATCTTGATCTTACAAAATATTTTTCTTTGGAAGTCTTTGATTTGACATTTATTTCAAACTCCTAATTGGGAAGTACAAAACCAAGGATTAGAATCCCAAAGTATTTATTACACTGATATTTATTATCTCCTTACTCAGCTTCATCTAAACAGTTTTAGAAGATACTGCCTTAAAACATTTGAAAATTATCTTCCAGCATCGTGATCTAAATGAATCTCCAGTCTCCCCTGGACACGGTTAACACTTTAGGGTTTTATTAGCAGTTATCTCCAGCAGTATCTGTAGCTCCTTTCAGCATACAAGTAAGCTCTGCTGAAAGTACCACTGGTAACATACTAGAACACGTATACTGCTCTTTCTCCCTACGCCACGGCCAATCTCACTGCATGAAACAACCCAGGTTTGGCTAGCTCATTCTTATAAACATACCAATAAAAAACTCAGGGGTCCTGGATGCCAGAAGTTTGTGTGTTAGACAAGAAAAAAAGACTCTGACTTCCTCTAGCAGGTGAAGATGTTGTTCTAGTGCTTGTCCATCCCAGTAGGGTGTGTGTGTGTTTCTGTGAGTGTTGCTGGAGGTATAGTGAAGCTGTACCATACACCATGAAGGTGCATGAAGCAAGACGTTCAAAGAGAATGGTCACCTCTTCCTCTGGGCATGAGGCTGCTCAGCTGCACAAAATTAACATTGTTTCAGCAGGCACTTGCTGATGCTCTCTAAGGAAATTTGGCAGTAATGCCTGAGTACTGGTCGTTTTTATGGTTTTATAAACCTGACATGCTTTTTTTCCCCCCTCAGTTTTAGAAAAAGGAAAAGCATTTTACTCCGATGAGCATGGGCAAAGGCGGGCAGCGCCGCTGGGTGTGAATTAAAGTAATTTCTGCCGGAGGCTGTCGGGACGCGGAGCCCCCAGCCCCAGCGCGGACACCCCTAGGTGGAGCTCCGAGGCCAGGTTTGCCCTGCCGGTGGCACCGGGCACCTCCCGCGTCCCGGGTCCGTCCGTCCCGGCTTGCGGCGCCCGCGCTGGGGCCAGCAGAGGGGAGGGCAGGGCCCTGCTGCTCCCGGAGCCACCAGCCGCCACCGGCAGCTGCTCTGACCCTGCCTCTCGCGGCGTCATTTCAGAATCCTTTCTGCAGTCAGCACAGGGATGCAAATGTCTGTGAGATCTGATCCGGCATTTTTAAGCCAAGTCGTTTCCTTGCCAAAGCTCCTGGTAATTAACAGAATGAGCAATTCCATGTGCAGGGCTGGATGGCCACAGCACTGGAGTCTCTACACATCCCACCCCGCTTTGCTGTGGCTCTGGCTGAGAACAGGGTAAGTTCAGGTGTGTGATCTGTTTGGTCTGCTCCCCCTTCCTGATACAGGAAGATTCATTTTGTGCAAAACAAGACACAAAAGAGAGACTTGAGATTAGTAATAACACAAGGCTTGCTCCTACTGTGTTTGTCTTGGGGATACCATCAAAGTTAGTGCGTGCCTTCTTTTTTCACTGGTAAAGAGGGGGAAATTCTTTGACAAACCCTTTGAAGGGCTTATCAGAGCCCTTCTGTGCTGGCCAAGACAGAACTGCTTCTTGCAGTAATTGCACCTTAATTCTGATCTCCATGATAGTCAGCAATATAGACTGCTCCAAAAATAGAAACCAGTAATTCTATTTTGGGGTGTTTTCAGGTAAGATTTGCCATAGCACAGTGATGTCTAACCTGTAATGCAGTAGCCTCTAAGGGCCTCACCATACTCCCACTGAATGCACAAGGAAAATTCAGCTGTGTTGAACAAGCCAAACAACAGAAATTCAATAAAGAGTAAACTGTTGTTTCACTTCTGGTAAACCCAGCCTTTTGCATACCTAAAGCACATTCCTGTATATCTAAGTATGTATTTTCTCTCTCCTGAACAATCAGAAGCCCACTTCTGCAAGCCCTAGTTCTGTATTTCAGGTACCCAAGAATTCTGAGGACAAGCAGTGCAGCAAGGCTGCTCCTGCAAGTTAAGGGAGTACATGAGAGTAAAGTGCAGGATCAAGCCCAGGCTTCATTATCAGTGCCTTTGCCAACACAGTTCACATTGATACTTATTTCAAAGGGCAAAAATGAACAAGTAAGCAATACCAAATTAAAATCCCATCTGGTGTGCTAATAACAAAACATATAGATGTGGGGCAAGGTATAATGAATGCAATTCATTTCCTCACATGAAAGAATGACCTCCATAACTCACTGGAGACTCTGCCACTCATGAGTTATGGGTCATTCCTTTTCTGGTGAAAATAAATTTTACTGCACCACCATCTATAGCCATGTATTTTTTTTTTCTCTTGTAAATTCAGAAAAGGGGAAATGTAATCCTCTGTTTACTTGCATTATGTTCAAAGAAGATATCCCCTTACTGTAGTATGGTTTTAAATGAAATGTTTTTTACTTTGTGACATATGCTACATTTCTTTCATATATTCAGTGACAAGACCTTTCATTAAATAAAATATGGCATTTGTTTTTGAGATATTGCTTTTGTTAATAAATTCCTTAATTGGTTTTCCTGCATTTGCAATACAAGTTGAATCCTTAAATTTAATCAAAGCTTAGATTACAATAAAGAATATTTATTACAACATTAATTTCATATTATAAAACTTCTCTTTTAAGTTATTTTAACTTAGCCATGAATATTTTCTCTAGGCTGAAACTTGACACATGGTATGCTGTCAGTTGCAAACTATTTTCAATCCCTTTTTATCAACAGACCTTTATTATTATTTGTTATACAAGAGCTATGTTTAAAAAAAAATAAAAAGAGAAAATGATGGTTTTAGAGGATCTTTCTACTTGGACAGATGTTACTAAAACTAAAACAAAAGCAATGGTACCAGAAATCAGGTGAACCTCTTTCCTAATATTCAAGTTATTCTGTAAACTGGTAGATTCTACACAAAATTAATTAATCTCACTTTTTTCATACTTGATCGATGTGTAAACTTCAGGCAATTATAAAGATTTTGTAGCAAGTCTTGCACTTCCTCAATTTCCACTGAAGTGCATTCCTGAGTACATGGGAGCTTGGCTCCCTGTACTGCCTAAGTATTAACTGTGGCCACATTTCAGACTGTCTAAACAAAGGATACTTAGATTTGAATGTGCATTTCTCTAAGTAGAATTTGTGGTCTTCGGGGTGAATAGCAGAGCTATCACAGAGTATTGCAGCAATTAACTGGAGTTTCTGAATGTAAGTTCCTACCAAGGAAGGGCAGCAAGTCCCACTGCATCACTTACACCCTCTTCTTGCCAGTGGGTAAAATTATGCCCATTTGAAAATCAGTGAAATTTGGGAATTCTTACATGGTGTTAGTGTTCAGCCTTGGTTTGGTCTTCCAATAGAAACGTATTTTGTGTTTCTTGTATATAATTTCCTTTCATGCTAACTAGATCATGAGCTGATTGAGGAGTGTCACTGGAGACTGACACTGTGAAAAGATAGGTGTTAGAATTTTCTAGCTCAGTCAGTCGTTTTTTGCAGGCGTTATGCCCTTCTGCTTCTGAAGAACCAGGTTGTTTCTGCCATGGGTAAGAGGCACAGCACCAACAAGGTGATGTCCCACAGAGGCTCTAGCACCTTCTCCAGACAGGATCTGTTCAGGATGCTTGAGGTTAGCAATAGCTGTAAGTGGTTTTTCTCTGACATGGGCCTGTTCAGGCAGGAAAACTGCTATGACAAGTATCCAAGAGAAGAAGTGTAGTGGTTAAAAATGTTTCTAAGATTAACTCCCCCATTCCCACAGTCATGTCTGAGCTGCTTGTAGGGAATTTCATTGCACCTGTTTTCAAATGCCTCTCCCAAAATCAAGTGGGTATCTGCAGCAGAAACATGCCATTTGAGACATTTCCTCTCTAAATCATGCCACTTCATTGCACTGTGCCAGATTAAAAAAATATCTCCTAATAGTTCATAACAGCTCCACAGAGTATATTTTATCTGAGTTCTTTTAAACGTCTTCCAACCTAACACGTCAGGTATCTCTGACAGTACGGATTGACTAAGATGGTCAGTTCAGGACTGAAGAAATCTTTCTAATTACTTCTCTAAATAATAATTGCAAAATGTTATCAGTTTAGTTTGGGATTTTTATATCTCTGATAGAAAAATCCAGTTCCTGACTCAATTTGCAGTTACTGGTATTTGCTTCCAGCTTTTTTTGCCTTTAGTGCCTCCTGGGTAGCAGAGAAATGGCATGCTGGAAATGCAACAAAGAGATAATAACAGATCACTCCAAGGACATTATCTATTCTGCTAACCATCTGACATACAGCAGGGAATAGAATATGACAATAAAGCATTTATCTTCTCCTTACTGAAACATTCATGGCATCAAAACAAAGTTGACTGTTGCTGGATGGACTAACATTACTTATCTCTTTTGCTACTGATAGTTACAGCTGCTATTTTTTTTCTGCTCCCAGACTGCAGGATTTCAGGAGATTCTAACTGAAATTGAAATTTTAGCTTTGATTGTGGGATGCTTATGTCACGACCTTGACCACAGGGGAACCAACAATGCCTTCCAAGCCAAGTAAGCTTTCTAATTCTTACTATTTTAATTTGGTTTTCTTCCACAGGAGAGCAAAAGGTGACCAGGATAAAGAATGAAGCATTAATTTCAAGCCTTCTAGGCCAAGGCCAAGTACTCTTATTCCTGTGTGCAGTGAGGGACTATCCATCTTTATCATTCTCTCTTCCTTTAAGTAATTGCTGGCTTGTCCTTTGTAGCTGGCTGTTGAACTGACATCACATATTGAAATGTGGTGCCAAAACTTGATGTTCTTTTCAGGCTCAGCTATTATTGATTCTGGTTTTCAACCCAGGAAGCACCTAAATTGTTTGTCTGGGTAGTTCTTTTTGACTGGGGTGCATGACATTAAGCAAAACCTTGTTCTGCTATTGCAAAGAAAAGAAAAGAAGTGAAACTGAAATAATGCTTTCAATGAAACCATGCTGCTGCCCTCAGGAACGGTGAAGTAGAAGTAGGTTTGTGGAAGGTTTAAGGGTGGTACTTCTTACTGTGTAGGTAAGGGAACTCCTTAGACTAAGATCAAATTCATTCCAAAATCTGCGTTCCCTGAGAATAGGAGGGACAACAGAAAATGTCCCCAGCAACATCCTGGCCAAACTGTGAAATAAAGCAGCCAGACACAGAGATTCAAATCCCATGTTGTTTTCTTCACTCCCCATTTCCTCTACAGTCAGAATGTGAGGCCCCAACGCATTCCCATCTTGCAGAACCCAGTGTGCATTTGTATCTTTTTCTGTTCTGCCTTACTGCTAATCATTCTCCAGTGTGATGGGGAGCGGTCAAATGATTGTGCAGAGATATTTGAAAGGCAGAGTGATGCTGTATTAGCCTACTTTGTCCTACCTTTAGCTGAAGTACTCTGCTGCAATGTGTGTATGCACGGGCTGCTGCATTTCTGGGGGCAAGCTGCCTCAGTGACCATCACTCAAACTGATGTTTCTGATGTTCACTAAGCTGCCATTTCCTGAGGTATTGGTGTTCCCATACAATCTCAATGAAACAATGACACTGTCTGGATCTTCAATCACCATAGCAGGGAAAATCAATTGCAGAGCTCAAAAGACAAAGCTCGTGGTGCAAAGGTTACCAAGCACTGCTAGATGCCTTTTTGCAGCTGAGTCTTGAAGAGAATCAAAACAGACGAGACAAATGGGAAGGAAGCTCAGCTGATTGATGTTTATGTTCCTAATTTACAAAAACGAGACCTAAGATTTACATCCTGGCCATTTTAGGCTCTGATTAAGTTAACCACTTCTCTGCTGTATTATTACACAAGACTATCTTTTGTGCTGGGGGTTGGCTGAGTTAAAGGTACAGGGTTCAGCATTAGACTGCTATCACTCATATTTGTTTGACAACAGAGTACAGAGAGGAAGCTACCATTTTATGACTCCATAAAGAAACTGCTGAAGACATTTAATGAAAGACAAACATTACCACACATGTATAAAACATCCCTGAAAACAGAAGCAGTAGTTTTCATAACGCTAACTATGATTTATTTCTCTAACCAGACATAAATTTAAGCATCACATTTTCCTATTTTATCTTCAGTGTCCAATACTGCTGTTTTGTATGATGAAAGTTCAAGAGGTATATGATGGAGGCAATATCACAGTTGTCTCAAATGGCTCTGTTATATATGTCAACATCACATTCTCTAGGGATAATGTTTCCTGGACATCTTTTTCTTTCATATAGCTGCTTCTGATAATTAAGTATCAGTATGGTGCAGGTTTATGGTATATGCTCCTTGGAGACTCCTTCTGTCTCTAGCATAATCTCTTATTCTCATTTCTTTGGAAAGAAAGCCCATCTTGTCACTTTAGGCTGGGTCCCAGGAGTGAAGTACTTTGCCTGAGCTACTTTGGTACTTGGTGTACAGTGACCATTCTGACAACCCAGTCCCATTCTCTGCACTTCCCAGAAATTTTCAATTTTATAATATTATGCCATATATTTTTTTCCCTTAAACATATAAAACCCACCTGCTCTGTGCATTTTGAATCTGGTTTTGGTTTAGACATTAAATGTGATGAGAAAATACATTCCAGATATAGGCTAAGCTTTACTTTTATATTCAATGCTCTCGCTTGTGGTTTTTTGTTTATCTTAGTATTTGCAATTGGGTTTTTTGTTGTTGTGTTTTGGGTTTTTTCTTCAAGAGTTTGTAGTTGCCCATTCTAAGCCCTCATGTTTATTTATATTAAGAATGAAAAACAACAGGTAGCAGGGGAACAGCCAATCCCAGCTCAAGGACATTAATGTGTGACTTTACAGAGCAGTTCTTGTCTATGCTGTTGCTGAGGTACTTTGGAAGCTGTATTACAAGATTTCATGTAGTTCCAGAAAAATCTTTATCCAGCTGACAGAATTTAGCAAAGACTGGAACATAAATGCTTTGTATCTGGATTTAAATTAGTATTTTGATTTCATCAGCTATCTTAAGTGACGTTGCTGAATTGGAGATGGAGAGTGTGGCTATGTGCTTTTGTCACTAAATTGTCTCTGAAACCTGCTTTGTAAGCAGATGAGCAGGATTTGTTGACTTCCCATGTTCTGTTCCAGGAGTGGATCAGCCTTAGCTCAGCTCTACGGCACCTCGGCTACCTTGGAGCACCATCATTTCAATCACGCTGTCATGATTCTCCAAAGTGAGGTACAAAAGCATTACTATTAATCTCACTGTAAGCTATTGGGCAGTTTCAGCTGGAGAAAGGAAATACCGTGTACAGTACCTTTTCTAATGCCCTCTCCTTGAGGAATTATTTATTGGTTATCGCAAAGGTCACAACTAGCACAAAATTAAACAACTACAAATGCTGATCATAGAGCCCAGAGATTATATCTGTCTCAATCAGCAAGGGGCAAGGAGAATACATCCTAATCAGATTGTCAGCTTTTCTCACTCTTCTTACATATATCCTGCTCGTTGGTTTATAGGTAGCTGAAACAGTTGCTTACCTTTCCCCACAGGTGTCGTATTCATAGTATCAGAGCCATCCTTTACTGCACCAGTTTAATTTCTTTGGTAGCCTTTCTGTAATCAGTATTTTTATGATTTTTTCATTATTTAATACACTATTTTTAAAAAATTAAAATCAGTAATAGCATGTATCATCAGTATCCAGAGTACACTAATTGCTTTGCAGATAGCTGTGAAGACACAGCTCTTCCCTAGAATATCTTGTAAGACTATACAGCATATACTACACCATGTATCTAATAACTGAGAAAAGTGGAAGAATGGACAAGGAGTCCCTTCAAAACAATGGATGCATTTTCTTAATTTACAGAGATTGGTTGCTACAAAATGCATTCAGTAAATACAAAACCAAAACTGCTGTTCATGCAGCACAATTGGAGACCATAGCCTGATCTGCAGTAACTTCTGAAGAGATCTGGAATGTCTCTTGATACAGACAAATGGGAACAGGGTGATGGCTTTACCTCTGTGTACACTGCCAGGGAGATTTGTCACAGAACTGCGCCTTTAGTGTTCAGTTTCCTGATGTTATATTTAAAAGGTAAACATAGGAAAGGAGAGCACCAGCATGAGATTTGAACAGCTCAATCCATTTAGCCTAGCCCAACTCATCCAAAAGATGATGCTAGGAATTAAATGGCTGCACATAAATATACTGCACATGAAGGTGTACGAAAAAGCAGCATTTGAATGCTAAACAGACCAGCTCAGAATAGGAAAAAATGAAAGCAGTTTTGGGCTGGGTTTTTTGTTGTTGTTTTTTCCCTAAACTAGTGACACTGTTCAGCCTCTAGAAGAACCTTTTCTGGAAAACAGTGAGTTCCCTAGTTCCTGAAATCATTATAATTGAATGTCTGAGGTTCAAGATATAGACAACTCTGTAAAATTTCATAGATCACATCACTTGAGATGCTTTTCTATATATTTTTCAGCTTAAAAATCAAGAAATTTATTAAAAAAGTTATTTGGACTCTATTCTGACTTCTTTCAGAGATATAAAGTATTACTTGAAATAGAAATCCTCACCTTTGATCATTCAGACAGCTTCATCTCCAGGTCATCATGTCTAAACCGGAAAATTAATGCTATGGAATTTTTATCCAACACATACAGTTTGCTAATGCAACACTGCTTAATTTGAAATAAATGCAGATTTGGAACCCCCAATCTACTTAAATATACACCTTCTGCTACTAGCTGAGCAATTGGTCTCCCTCAAATAAGCTGAAGTATTCTAGTCTGTCTTTGCTGTCGAGTTGGAAACATTAATATGTTCTATCACTTACTCATATTTTTCGTATGTTGGACTGAGAGACTATTTATCTTTTACTCTTTACATCCTAACCTCTATATAAGTGACATGGTTTCATTCTCCATGAAAAACATTAGAAAAGCAGTAGATATTACAGAATAACAAACAAGTTGGTAAATTAGCCATGTTGGAAAAACTCCTATTTTCTTCTGAGTACCCTGGTTTTAATTTTTTTATTAATAGATAAGTTTTAGATTCACAAAGCCTTCTCATTATTTAGCTGAAAGGGAATTATTTTATGCATGGGAAACTAATTCTTTAGTACAACAATTAGCTTCTACATTTAAAACTGGCACCTCTACCTCCTCAGATGTTATCTCATATATGTCTTCATACCATCATGATTATAGTAACCCTGTTGCTGGAAAATTCTTGGTTTTAAGGGCATTTTAATATTCTTAAGCAGTAGATGGCAGTGCATACTGAATGTGGGCGCAACAGGACTAAATGTCACCAAAATAAGACTCTGTTTAGAAAGAACTTCAATATTTATGCAGGTGATTAGGAAAAAAAGACCTGTATTATATTTATGCATGTTAATATATGTGACTGTTTTTACAAAGATAATTTCTTAAGCTTACATTTAGAGTTTTTCATTAGTTTTTTTTCTTTAATCTTTTTTTCTCCAGAATTTTACAGAGGAATTATAGGATCTCTGTCTCTCTTGTTTTCAGAAATTCAGTTACAAAAGAACCTTCCTTCTCTCAAATAGCAACAGCAAATAATTAATTTCCTTTCATTTTGGTCACAGAGCATCTTTAAAATTCTTCATCCACAATCCCTTAAAAATCAGCCAGTTGGGCCCACAAAGAGTATCAAAACTGCATATAAAGTTGTGGTTCTTTAGCCTACATAGGCAATGGCTGCAGACACTGTAGGACAAGGCAGTAATGGGCAGAGTGAGCAAATGGGCTGCTTTGAATGAAAAACTGATTTAGTATCCTTGACTGCTCTAACAGCAGTTTGTGTGCATGCAAGCAGCAGCACAGATAAATCTATTAGGATCACTACTCAAAAGCTCCAATACGCAGCTCCCCAAAACATTTAATAAGATGAGAGATTGAGATGTATCCATAGTTTTTCCCCATAAACTGAGTCTGTGCAGGGTCAGAGCAGAGAGTAAATCTTTACTTGACAGGCTATAATTTCAGGCGCTTGATAACAATCATCAACTCTTCTGCCTCAATGTAATCTCAGCAGTATTTACATTATTATTTTGTCATAGTTTTGCCATGAATCAGAAAAGGCTTGTGTTACAGGGAAACAGTAGACTAACAAGTTAGAAAACCTTTTAAAAACCTATATTGATTGTTAGCCCTTTACCTCTTTTATCTCTTTCATTATAGGGTCACAACATCTTTGCTAACTTGTCCTCTAAGGACTACGGTGACCTTATGCAGCTTCTAAAGCAATCAATATTGGCAACAGACCTCACTCTGTATTTTGAGTAAGTATTGGCATTTCTGGTATTTGATGAATGAAAATTCAGAGAACTTCCTATAATAACTTATTAAATACCAATAAGGATATATAATATGAGAAATTATTGTTTAGCTATGGTTTAGTCTCATACTTAGTATCTTTTAGACTAATAGAAGTATCTCAAGTGTCCAAGTAAGTTTTGCTTTAATGTGTAAGATGTCTGTATCAACCAAAAACAAGTTAAATCCTATGTTTATACTTCAAAGCAATCCCCGGAACTAGTTACAGCTCAGTCCCATAATTTTTCTGTCCCTTCTCTGATCATTTTTTCAGGCATACAGAAAATTAATGACATTTGAGAATTCTTTCCCACCATTTCAGCATTTCTAAACATTAAAGCTAAGAAATATTGTATTTAGTTACAGACCCAGTTACAGAGATAACAAAGCAGACACTTTGCTGATTTGAAGACAACTGATGCTAATTCATATCACGTGATGAGAATAGGTCTTAAAAAGCTTAGCTGGGGAGAAGTATACTAGCATCTTCTTCACCCTGTTTTCTTCCTTTTCCTTGTTTGCAAATCAAATCTCAAAGTAGATTTCAAGTTGTTCCTGTATTTCAAGTGTTGTTGATTATTACCAAGTGCATCCCAGTGAGGATGTGTGGGAGGATGCATGTAGTCAGAGGAGTCGTGGTGTCACCATTGCGCTGCACTTCTGACATCTGGCATTAGCCTGCAGCTGACTTAAGGGCAGAAATGCTGGCAGATGTGCAGTTTCTGTGCACTGCTTTCCCAGTCTGGACAATAAGTCAGTCATCCTTAGGAATCTTTGTGTGGTTTCCATTAGCATCCTGTCTGTCTTGCTACAATGTCTCTTTCTACCAAGTGAAAGGATTAGAGTTGTACCAGGGGAAGTTCAGCTTAGATATCAGAGAAAAAGAAATCACTGAAAGTGCGGTTAGACATTGGAATAAGTTGTCCAGGGAGATGGAGTCACCACCTCTGGAAGTATTAAAGAGTTATCTTGATATGGTACTTAGGGGGAATGTGGTTTAGAGGCAATTGTGGTGATGCTGGGTTGACAGTTGGACTTGATGACTTTGAAGGTCTCTTCCATTCTGTGAGATACAAGGACCATAGGTCCTCTTGTGCCATCATAAATAAATGCTGCAGAAATATTTTGTGCTCTCAAGGAGGAGATGAGTGACAGGGACTGAGAGGACAGCTGCCTGTGCACAGCTCCATGTGCTCCCCGTGGCTGAGATCCTGGAGACCCCGGAGGAGCCAGAGAGGGCTCATGGCAGTGCTTGGGATAGACCCTGTTCAGACCCAGATGTGATGGAGCTATCTTCCCTGCCTCCCTTAAGCTGAAAAGCTGTGTGGTCAAGTTGTTTTTATAGTTTTAATATAGAGAAATAATGTCCAGAAAGAATATAATTGAATTTCAAGATTATTTTTTCTTACTTGCATAATTGATTTTTTGTGCTACATGAATCAGAAGACATTTAGTAAATGAGGCCTCTTTACTCAAAAGTCTGCAGATAAGTTTTTTTTTCCTCTTTTGTTACTACAATTCATTAATGGGGTTGTAGCTATGCTAGTTTATTCCCAAAAGTGCCTGAAAATCACTCTCTAGAAACATTGGTGCCTTACATTCTTTAAAGCCATCCAATGTGAGCAGGTGTTTCTATACAAGTACCTAATTTGTTTTTCCAGTTTGCTACATCTTCAATATTTTTGTAGAGAGGAGAATTCTCATATCAGTATTCTTAAAATGACCAAACCTAATGATCACAAGCTCCAGGAAGCAAAAAAAGCAACAAAACTCCAGGCAGAGCAAGGCTTTACTTTCCCAGACCTTCTCAAGGCATTACTTTTATAAAAACAAACAAACAAACAAAAAGTTGACTTTCACTGAAAGATCAGATGAGAAATATGTTTGATATTTGTTTATAATTCTAGATAATGACACTTGTAGATAATACAAGTAAAAGCATGGAGCCAATACTAAGTTTGTGGAAATTCATTTAAATGATATCTTGAGCTACTGGACTGTAAAGCAAATGGATTTGTTATACATAAGAAAACAACCTCCTTTCAAGGCAAAATACATCCAGACTCAATGTTACTCGAAGACCCTGGAAAATTGTTATAATTCTGAAATTCTGCCATATTATATTTACTTATTAATAGAAAAGCTCATAATTTTGAGAACCAAAGAAACCAGTAGGAAATGCTAATTGTTTCATCATGCATGGCTGCTTTCCTCCAGTTCAGTTCTTCCTACACTGAAAATTCTCTGTAGAGTTGGACTACTACTTCCGTATCTGTTTAAATGGATTTGAAAGAAAATCCTTAAAGGTTTTAGCTTAACATAAAGCCTTGAGACTCACTTTCAGTTACTGTTAATGGATCTTCCTGAGCTTTCAGATTTAAACATTCTTGCCTGTTTTTTGTCCAGAAACATATGAATTTCTCAGAATATCCAATACTTCAAAATGAGATATTTTATTTCCCAAAGTATAAGGGACTTGGTATCATCATGCAGCCCTTTTACAATGAAATCCATTATAGAAAGGCCTTACCGTAGGAGTGACTGGTCATATAACCGTGACAGTCAGGGACCAGAATATTGCAACATGCCCTATAATGTTCTGTCCACTGACTGAAGGAGTGTTTCTGGAAGTGGGCATCTCCTTGTGTGCAAATATGTACTTGCTGTCATCAGACTGCACTTTCAATAAACACTGTTCAAAATTTCAGTCTAGTTGAAGCAAACATTGAAAATACAATACTTTGCAAACTCTCTCCTGTTGAATCTAACTACATTTTCTCTTGACAAAGAGCACAGTCTCATATGAGATGGGGCACTGGGCTGTCACTCAGGACATAGTTTGTTTTCCAGCTTTGATGCTCATATTTTGTGTCAACTGGGGGCAAGTTGCTCCAATTTTTTGTACCTCAACTCCTACTATATCTTGGGCAGGATTAATTATATACTGTAGTCACACTGCAAGCAGTGAGAGATGCTTGTAGTCTCAGCCATAAAAGATTACAGACTATAATGAGTAGGAATTTTGATTTTTAAAGGCAACAATCAAATATTAACATGTTCTGCCCATCTCACGTTTTGTCCCTGTTCGAGGACATGAAGAAGGCATGAGAAGACAAACCATGGGACCAAGCAGGGAGACTTAGTTTCCAGTCTGTAAGAACTCAAGACAGCAGCAGCTCCTATGTGTCTCTGTTTCTTTCTGTGTGCTGGAAATAACAGGAATTGCCCATCTCTGAAAAAGCCCTTCCGGATATAGAAGTAAAAACCATTTTACAGGGACAAGAAAACAGAAGCGTGTGTGTATTCTGGGGTGTTTCTATTGTCTGTCTGTCCACTGCTGTAGGTGAACATTTCATGCTTCTGTGGAAGACTGAACATTTCAAAGCCATTCATTTCCTTATCTGTAGAGACCATAAATCCGATATTGCTTTTACTAGGCAACTCTGACATTGATAACAGACATTTATAGAACATGTTCGAGAATTAGTATGTTTCGCTTAAATGGACTGTCAGTGTTACAGCTTTAACAATAATACATGAGGTGCAGTGATTCTGTATCACACAGAGACCTGTGTTTCTGCTGCAGTGCTGCCCTGGAAGTGTCTTGTTTCCTTCTCTGACAATCTCATTTTTTGCAGGAGAAGGACAGAGTTTTTTGAACTTGTCAGTAAAGGTGGTTATGATTGGAATATGAAAAATCACCGAGAAATATTTCGGTAAGCACTGTTTTTTCTTGCTTTCTGGTCATTCCAAAGTACAGCCATATTTGTTGATGGAATTTCATGCATTGTGGACTGAAGGCTTAGAATAACAAGAGAAGGTATCTTGTTTTAAAAATACAATCCATAATAATAAATATGTGGTATTATTTTTAAACATTAGCAAACAGCTGGCATTAATCAACATGGTATTCCTTCACCTTCTCCATTTTTATTTCTCCTACACACTCAGTTCTGTTTTATTTTCTTTCTCCCAGCCTCACAAGTTCCTGTTCAGCCCTTCTACTCTTTTTTCCAGAAAGTATCAGTATTCTGCCTCTCTACACAAAGATCTTTCTTGTCTGTTTCTCCAGTCCCTCTCCTCTCGTATGTCTTTTTTCACTGGCCATGCACTTCTCTGCTCTTCCAGTCTGTACCTGTGAATTTTCCTATACAGAGGAACCCTTCCAGCCCTCAAGAATACCTTGAGCATGCGTCCTTTTGAAAACCTCAGACATTGTGGGTGGTTTGAGTAGATCACACTTTGTAGACAATAAAATGTGTGTATTTGCATATGCATGCCTGATTATGTCTCATTTTATCTGAAATTTCATTAAAATTCTGTTATCTTTTGGTCTTTTGACAAAATATTGGCCGTTTTCTATTTTCCATACCATTTCACCCATTCCTAATTTTAGATTCAGGCAATATATTTGATGCTTCATTTTCAGTGCCCTTGTTCTTCATTTAAACTTTCTTAGACTTTTATCTGCATCATGTACTGTACATAAACGCTTTCTACAGCTGAATGGTTTCTTTCTCCTAATGCATATAAAACATGGTTGTAGCTAGGTATTAAACTACAGTGGAACCATATAGCTCATAGTAAATCTTCAATTTTTATTGTAGATGAGCAGTAGAAACTGCTTAAACAGTGTCTGGGATGCCTCCTGTGATTATAGGCTCTCTTGCTACAGCAGTCACTTACAAATAGGCATATAAATTAATCCAGTTGCAGGTGTTATTATGTAATAATACCCTTACTTATATCATGTGAAGCACATGCTTTCTAATATATTATAGGTACTAATGTAAGTAGTGTTAGAAGTATTGCAAAATTAGCAGTTACTCCCTTGCAATATCATTTCTTTTCCAGTGTGCAATGCATACTACTAAAATTCATCTTATGACCTGCAACACATTAGGTTTCCGAGGCACAATTGTAATGTAAAAGCCACGCTGATGGCTAAGATTTCAAACATGTCATTCTTTTCTGGAGGAAAAGAAGGTGCCAGAGCTGACATTTTATATATGTATTATTTATTTATGCATCCAGAGCAGAGTTGTTTAGAAATTCAACAAAGGTTGATTCAGCTTGTATTGTTCATTTCTGTTTTTCAGATCAATGCTAATGACAGCCTGTGACCTTGGAGCTGTGACCAAACCGTGGGAGATTTCAAGACAGGCAAGTCATGATTAATAGCAGGGCTGGGAGGAGGCGGGACTGGCAGGACAATATTCCCAGGGCCCTGACTTACAAGGGACCAAAACTGGAATCAATTTACAGCGCTATTAATGCTGTAAAAAAATAGCAGGGGGTTTCTGCAAAAAAAATGTTTTATTGCATAATCTTTCCCTGTATACATGCTGGTGTGCACATCTGGCTTTACAAGCTCTCCTCTTACTAACATTTTAAATCTATATCCAAAAATGGATGGATTAAACAAAGAAGGCATTTAGCCATAGACAGCTGCCTTTACTTGTTTCATCCCAAAGTTTTCCTTGGCAGTGACAGAGTCTTCCCTAAATCAAAAGTCCAACAGATTATTTGCAAATTTTCATTAGCATGACATCTTTAGTATATAAGATAAAAGAAATGTGTTCATTTTCTAAGGAACGTTGCAAAACTGCAAGTGTAGTATAGGGCTATCTTAAACATCCTGTATCTAGAAATTAACAAATAAAAATTCAGGGTTCTGCTTCTGAGTAGGATCTTTAAAAATAAACATAAAAAATGGATCCAGCATTGGCAAACAGGTACAATATGAGAAAGCAACCTGTCACAAAACTCTTGTCTTTTGCCCCACGATTCTACCTCTTCTTTCTCTACCCAGAAATCATCTTTAATATTTCCAGTATCCATGCTAATCATTCTCTGTCCTTCAGGCCCAGAACAAGCCAGTAGAAGACAGACTGTGCATAGTTTTGGAGTAATTGACAGCATCAAGTAGAAAACTGAAAATATACTAGTGGAGCTGGGTTTGGGTACACACCTGGAGGAAGTTTGGTGCAACAGAAGTAATACAAATACAAAGATGGGGTGAAAAAGAGAAAGTTAGGCCAGAAAGCTAGTGATGCAGGAGCAGCCAGATTCCTTGGACAAGGAAGTAACAGAAGCTGAGAGGGCTCTACTGAAGTTACACACACATCAACTGAATTACAAAAAAAGTTTATGAAGGGAGGGGTTCACCTCAGCTTTCAGTTTTGCCAGGTGTCTTTTGCTTTATCAGCAGACTGTGACAACAGTTCTTCTAAGACTGTTGCTCTACTTGGCCAGAATATGGTCACCTTGCACAGATATCAGGATTCTATCCTTCTACCCTGCAGTGGGAAATTCATTAACAAGATTTTCACTGCCACTCCTGCAGTGTGTGCAATCCCTCCTCATTTCTCCTCCTTAAACCAGTTAGCTTCTGCATTTTCATTGACAGCCAAATGTCAAGTAAGGTCTGCTTCCTAGCTGTGAATCTTTGTGCTGTGCTGCTGAATTAGTGCTGGAGTCTCTGGCAAACTGAGGGTTTTTCTATACTTTTCACTCTTGAGGTCTATAGGTGAAAAGTCCCTTGCAGCTTAGTTATATAGGCTTACTTTATGTTGAAAAATCCAGTCTGGGATTTCTTGAAACATTACCTGGTTGAGCAAAAGTGCTAATAAGTCCACAGAGGCAAAACAGGAAATAGCTGAACCCTAACTACGCCACAAGAAAAAAAAAACAAACATATTTGAAACAAAGGGAATAAAGGCCACATGTAAGATGGAAAAAGTCAGGAAGAGAAGATTGAAACAGATAAAAGAAGAGAGAATGGGATATAAGGAGAACAGGATCAGAATAGCACTGAAGGACAGGGATGATACTATGTCTTAATTGTTTCTATACAATATATTTAGCAAACCCTTAATTGCTGCTAATTTGTTAAATTATTCCCCTGTCTGGAATATTGATCCCGAATTTTATTAATGCACTGGATTACATATATTATAAAGTTACAAACTGTGATAGGCTATCTTAAGATTTAAGAGTACTTTATAACATCATTTCACCTACTTCCAAATTATTTTGGTACTCCTTACTTCAGCTACAACAAGCTTAGCATTTGTGAGCGTTACCCACCATGCAGCTGCTAAAGCAAGAAATTTTGAGATTTTATGAAGTGCAGGTTCTCTGCTTAGTTTACACTCTTGTGCCTTGGCATTAGGAAATAATTTCCTAGCTTAAAAACAATACACTGACATGACAGGAGCTTTAGTATATGAATACGTCTTCACTAGATTGGCTTCCAGTTTTTTTGCATCTTAAAATGCTGCATGTGCTTACCTTCAAAATCTTGCCATGACAGGAGTACAGTGCTATGTCAGAACTGCTTACTCTTTGACTTCCTAAAATTCCTCTGCTTTCCATAACTAAATTTATTTTTAAGCCTTGTCTTCTTCTAAGAAGCACCAACCTCTGCAGTGAATACAATATGTTCATTCATAAAAATCAGAAAGATGCATTCTAACTTCCAACCTACCACTTCTTGATTTTAAATCAAGATTATCATTAAAATCTGAGTTCATCCTTAGATAAGGATCCTATAGTAATGACAGTCGCCTAGAAAAAAAGTAAAGCCTAGTGGAGGAAAAAATTCTGAATTAATTCATATTAGATTAAAACAACAGAGGGTATTGGTTAAGTTTCTTTGATAAGCAAAGTTGCTATTATAGGGCAACAACCTGTAAGCAACCAGAGAGCACTTGCATGTTTTACAAAGCATTTTTACAGACATAATAGTGGATGCCAACAAAAAGCTATCATTTTCTGTTTTGATCTCAGTTCTTGAGTAAGTTGCTTATAAATGTACTGGCAGTGCAATGTAAGTCCCCAAGTCAACTGTGTATCAAAAAAGGGTAAGTCCCTGTGCCTGTGTATGAATATTTATACTTCCTGTATGCCCAGTCCCAAAAACTACTTGAACACATGCCTGATGTCAGTCCTGTAAGTGAGGTTTTTCATTTCTTTATAGTTAAGCATAGGCTGAAGTCAAGGTCTGAGCAAAAACTTACTATCCTAAAAATTATGTTACAAGAACTCTAATCCTTATCATGGTTTTTATTTTAGGCAGCTGAGCTGGTAACCAGTGAGTTCTTTGAACAAGGAGACAGAGAAAGATCTGAACTCAAACTCACCCCTTCTGTAAGTTTTTATCACTTCTTAAATAGTTACTAACGTGGATAGAGTAAGAAAATATTGTTGGGCTCATTCAGAAAAATCAACTGTATTTTGTACATAAAGAGAAACCTTAGAATAAATAAAAGCTCTGTCCAGTAAGGATACACATTTATAATCATATATAAAAGCTCTCCAGTCAACATTTTGCACTGAGCCTTTCTACTTGTTTTCTGTATCTGTTCCTAGGGTTATCCTATCAGTGAATCTTCTAAGTAGCAGGTGTTGGGTTTAATACACAGACTTGAACTAAAAAAATCACAGCTAACTGTGGAAATCAAAATTGCCAGATATACTTTGTTTACAATGCAATTGTAAACGAATTGTAAACAATAGTTGGAGCATATCTGTGTTATTTGAAATGCATTTCTGTAAGTATACATGTAAATTTACTACTGCGATTGAAGGGATAAAATGGAATTAAGTGGAATAAAGGCAGTTGGGTATAAAGTGTCAAACAAGGACTAGGGAAGTTTCATAAAGATTTTCACTGAACCATTAGAAGAGAAAGCCTTACCAGGCTGAATAACTCAAAATGTTTAGCAGCTATTATTTGGAGACAACAGGAGAAGGGAAACAAAAGGTATTCTAAAGAATTTAAGTGGGAGGAATGGATCCCAGATCCATCTCTCTTTTGCTGAGCTGCAATACCCCATGTGAGAAAAGAGAAAATTCGACTCAAGGGTATCTGCTTTGCATTCCTACAGGAGGTTACTTTCCAGCTCAACTCCAACTGTGGAGCATTTATTTTACAGTACAGGATTATAAAACACACACACATTCAGCCTAAAAGTTTCAAAACAGAACTGAAAATAAACAGTTTATTTTTCATGCCCGGCAAAGCAGTAGGAAGACAGCTGCAAAGATTGATTATGGTTTACAAAGTGTTTTGTTTGTGAGAATTTGATTACAGCTGCAAAGTTCTGGATGATGTGTCTGTAAAATACTCTAGTGTAATTAAAGCATAACAGTTTTGTTTCCTTCCAAATTTAGGCCATTTTTGATCGGAACAGGAAGCATGAACTGCCCAGATTGCAGCTCGAGTGGATTGATAGCATCTGCATGCCATTGTATGAGGTAATTTTTACTTACTGCTCCTGTAGAGTCCAGAGATTATTCTTGTCTCTCTAGGGAAAAAGAGTTAAGCCTTCAGAGCAGCTTTGAAGGCTATTAGAACTCTTGTCTTACTTTACTAAAAATTCATGGAATTCCATGAAGAAATCTTCAGATCCCTTAATTCTTTCTGCAAATATCTGAAATGTCTGTAAAGTCCTCTCTAAGTTATAAAAGCTGATAGGGTAATTGTTTACTTCATTATGCTTGAGACAAATTGATTCTCATCACGGTGAAGTATGGAGTGCTAGAGGGACAGTCTCAGTAGGTGCTGTCAAACTTGTCCAAATCTGCGTGATGCAAAAGGATACTCAAGCCTGAGCCTTTGCACTTTCTTCTGGCACCTTCCCAAACTGCTAAGGGACACTATAGGCCAAGCCTTTAGGGTCAGTGACAAACAATTTGTTGTTCAAGCTGTGCAGTTTAACTCAGAGTTAGTCTTTTAATGGTGCTTCTACCCAGACTGCCTGGGTACTTGGCACACGGTATGTAAATGCCCAAGTACTCCTTTATTGAGGTTAGAGATAACCACAGAATCACTAAGGTTGGAAAAGACCTCTAAGATCATCGAGTCCAACCATTAATTTGACACTTCCAGGTCCACACTAAGCCATATCCCTAAGCAGCACCACATATACAGGTTTTTTTAACACTTCCAGGTTCACACCAGTGGTGATTCCACCACTTCCCTGGGCAGCCTGTTCCAATGCTTGACCACCACTTCACAAAGAATTTTTTCCTATCAGAACAATGCTTCTGCCTTTTTGGATTAAATAGCTTCAGGATGTGAAACCACACAGACTGCCTTATGCCACCAAAGACTGGCCACTGATAGCTGAGAAAACAGGAGGATGTTCTCATTCAGCATCTTTGGGGAACAGCAACAAGTTCTTCCTGTTCCCACCACACCCTAAACTACCTAAGACCTCAAAGCAATGAACGGGTCAGTGATGATACACAGCTCCCATGTTAACATTAAAATCATCAACTTCTTCCTGAATGTATCTTCCCTGCACACAAATAAAAATGGACTGGTAGTTCCTTTCATTTTATAGACCAGATGTATCACCAATATCATACAATAGGTACATAATAAGGCCTCTAAGAAGGACAGTGTGTCCTCTTCCCTCTATACCTTGTGGCATCTGAGTCTGCCACCATGGGAATAATGAAATGACTACCCAGCAGCAATGGCAATTCCTTTTGTTATGTGGAGAGCAGACATTTGTGTAAGTAGTAAGCCAGGCTGCTGCTTTGCCAAGAGATCCTTTCTAAGGTCAGTCTTTGTCCTGATGAAATAAACTACAGCTACCATTTTCAAACAATTAAGGCAAAGCAAGCACAGAAGAATATATACCTATATTGTTTAAAAGACCAAGATCATTTTGGACAATATGGAGGAGAGACGATGGACACTGATCTTGGACAGACACTCTTTAAAAACAATGTTCCTTTCAATAAAATAGCTCATATTACACTAGAATGCATATTATACCAGAATTCATTATTTCTAATAGCATCTGTAATCCAAAACTGTACAGTAAAGCAGGAAGAGCTGATAATCAGCCCATCCTCTGCATGAGGAAACTACATCTGAGCACTAAAGCTCTGGTTAGTTAGCTCCATCGTAGCAGGAGATCTCTGGGGAATATATTCACATCTGATTTCCCTGCTTTCCACTCTGTTTGCATCATGCTGTGCAGCCATTAGCCTGCTGCTCAACAGCTTAAAAAAGAGACACCATCAAACCTGGAAGTCATAGCAGCATCAGCCTTAGGGGTAAACAGAAAACTTGATGCCATTGTATCACACTGCAGGAGATTCTCTCTTCAGTGTGAAGCCAAGTTTTAATTTTCATATCCAGCTTAATCAAACTTCAAAACACATATCCCATCAGCACATTATTCAGGCATTGTAAATCCGCTGTTCAGGGCTGGCTGAACATTACAATTCTGGCCACATCCGAGATTTTGGGTTGGCGGGTCTTTTGTACATTCTTCAAAATTCTTGCCATTGCAGGACATTGTAGGAACTGCATGTGGGGAGAGAACAGGTTATATCATTACAAATGCAATATAAAGACATGCAGTTGCAGCTGATAAATCAGTAAAATATTAGCAGTACTCCTATAACTCACTACCACAGTACTTAAAAAACCATGTTTAAAAAAACCCACATTTGACACTTACTTTCACACCAAAATGACAACATTAAACCATAAAGAACAAAATCAAGACTTTTGTATTTATTTTTTTCCATGCTAGTGATTACAAATCCTGAATCCACATGGGATTCTATAGCATCCAGAGCCCCAAAGGGAATGCTCTGGGGAATCTGCCAATCCCTGCCAATGCAGTTGCTAGAGCAGGATCTAATTCTGTGCTCTGTGTTATTTCACACAAACACACAGAGCAGAGATGATGCCAGCAACCACTGAATGCTGGCAACTCCCATTAAAGTATGTGTGGAATCAGCAGAGCTCCCTGAAATTGTCTTTGCTCAAAGTAACTCCCAAAAGCTATTCCTGGCAGCTGAGGACATCTGAAGTATGCAGTACTGAAAAAAATTCACAGCCCAAACTTCCAGGATTGGTCTGATACCATCCCAGTGCCTCTCACAGTACCAGAACAAACTGTATCCTCTGCAGTCCATGCTTATGAGATAGGCTGCACCAGAGTGCCCATGAGGAATGGCTCATACTTAAAACAATATATAAACTTTGCAGGGCATTTTAGTTATGGCTCTTCTAGATTTGTCTTTTTTCCTCAGTTCTGAAACATGCTTTGTGGAGATTTGGCTCTATCTGCTCTGCTTTCTGCACTTCCTGATGGCAGCTCAAGACAACTGACTTGGAGGTGCAGTAGTTCTCCCAAGTAAAGGGTAATGAAGTCTCCTTTATTGGGGAGCATGTATCACATCCCTCTGTTTACTTGGATAGGTCTGTTCCTGAGTTTGGCCCCTTTTAGTAAGAAGGTTTACAAGTGGCTAGCAAATCAACAAGATCTATGCAACTTCCATTAGCAGTCCTGTTTGACTGGAATGGAATTGGAATGCCTGGCCTACCCAGAAGAAAAAAGGTCAGTTATATGCAAAATGGACCACACCATGAGTTACTGTAAAGACTGATATTTTTGAAAAAAAATAATATCTAGAATTATGCGCAGCTTTCCCATATCCAAGTATCTAAATCCAAAACCTCTGTGCTTCCTATGTAAGCCTGACTGCTCCTGGCAGAAGGTAAGCCATGGCTCTGCTCCCTTAGTCTCTCCCATGTCTGCTGCTCAATGTAAGAATCAAGTCACTTCCAATTTCATATCTTAATAATCAAATCAATTTCCTTCACACTGTGGATCAAAGGTCTGTGAAGATAAAAACATCCTAATTTCTTGTTCATTGCATTTTATTATACTTAAGACATTATAATTCTATTATTTACTTTTTTGTTACTGTAGTGATCCCAGATCAGAGTATTTTTGTTACAGTGGAACTTTCGCCTTGAGTAGCAGAACAGCAATCCATTTACACATCTGAATCTCAGATTTTGGGGGCTTTAGTTACACTTTACTGCATCACATTTGCTTTTCAAATTCAAAACTGACAGCAAAGAAAAGCATTTGTCAGTAGAGATGAGAAACAAGCTCATTAGAATAATAATTTCTAAAGAAAAATGAACTTTTTTGAAACTGTAGAGTATTTCAAACCTACTAATGTAGCTTCAGTATAAAATAATCAATCTCTTGTTTTGTTAGAATATCCTATAAAGAGGAACTACATGCAATTAAAGGAGAAAATTTGAAGCATCCACTGAAAATAAAACACTATGGCTTTGCTGACAGTTGTGTTCACACAGAGAATGTATTTTATACCTATTTATAAATGTTTACGTAAGAGGAAGCAGGATTTTGATCATTAAGACAAATTACCTCTCTGACCTTCCAGTAAAGAGATGCTAAGAGTTTCAACACTAAGACATTTCTCTTCTGGACTCCGTCATTTCTGTCTACCTAAGAACAGATCAGTCACAGATTTTTCCCAACTCAGATTAGATTTCTCTGTGGGGAGCACACAGAGTGGGAGAGTGAAGATCTTATTCTTTTAAATCTTTATATTTCTCACAAACAACATCAAAGCTTCAGCGATTCACATCAAACAAAAGATGCTAACAGAAACCCAGCTCTGTTCAGGGCATTGTTAGGCAGAGACAGTAACACTATGAATAGCAGGGCCAAAGGCCATGCACTCTGCTTCTGGGCAGATAAATACATAGTCAGGTAGTCAGTGACAATGACAGCAGCTATTTAAATTTAAGGGAGATGTCTTTGTGGAAGATAAAGAAGCTCATGGGTTTTACAACTTATTCGTGCCTGAGATTGCCCTGCTCACCTCTACCTTAGTGCTCCCTTGAACTGCTCCATTTTAGTGCTATTTTTAGAGCTATTCAAGATTTTCTTGGGTATTGAGAACTTCAAGCATATAATAGTATCTACAGAATTTAATTTGCATTACTCCATCCAGGATTCTAGGGGGAACTTGGGAAGTACTTTAAATGTTTTGAATGGAATGGGCAGGGACAGATTCCTTCTTTATCACATTGTCTGAAGTACTTGGAAAGAAATATAATCGCTCTGTCTGCAAGAGCTCTGATATCCCTACCTTCCTACAGAAGATAATGTCTGGCCTTGTAATTAAATCTATTTGTTGTCTATGATAATGTAGCTGCAAAAGTATCTACTCTGCTTGTAAACTTAGATCAAATGCACAGGGTGTCATAAATGGCAGAGCCTCTACAATGCACAGAATAAATACGCAGAAATCTTTAACAGTCATGGCTTTCCTTACTTTAACTTCTCTGGTTCAAGATTTGACTTTGATACTTGAATTGGAAGTACATACACACAGTGATATTTTTTTTCTTCCAAAGGTGTATACTCTACTTGAAATTATTAGACAGATTAGCTTCTCCTTTGCATAGAACATTAAAAGGGTGCTCTTCAACAGTCATGCTTACACTGCTATATCCTGATGCAGCCCTTCCTCAGTTACCACTTCTATTCTGTTCCCTCTGTTCGTCAATTACAATTTTGCATGATGAAATAGTGTATAAGAAATTCAGGGTTTGCACTACTCCTCTAAGAAGTCCTGCATGTCCCAAATGGACTGTATGGCATGGCTTAGTCCTTACCCAGGCAAGAGTCACTGGATGCAGCCAAAAATATTATTTCTACCTTCAGATGTTTCTGTTCCGTCTATACAATTTGAACCTAAAAACTTCTAAAATTATTTAAACAAGAAAACTTCATCTTTGGAAATGGTTTTCCACCATTCACCCATACCTGAGATTGTTGGTACAAAAGTCAGGGCACTGCTCTTATATTTTAAGTTAGCAACTAGTCAGGGGGCAGGGAACTCACTAGCTGCTCATCATGCACTATATAGACAGTCCATGAAACATGTACCTAAGTTGTTAAGTGTTTTAACAACAACAACAACAACAAAATGTTAAAAAAAAAAATCAGGACTAAGCTGTTTGGAAAGATCTGTTCAATGGAAGTGATTTGATCAGCTCTGTTTGATTTTCATTGAAGCCAGCTTTTCCTTTCTAGCATGTTGAAGGAAGAGGAGGATAACTTTCAATAGGTCCTAAAGAAACCACAAAGATGAATACTTTTAGCAGGGTTTATTTCTGACATTTGATTTGGACACAGAGAGTGAGAGATAAAGCATTTATGCTTCCTGAGAGTATCCTGGCTGACAAGGATTAGTAAGGCACATCAGCCTGGGACGCAGTTTGTGATACCAGGGACTGAGGCAGATCAAACAGATGTTGGCAGATCAAATTAGTCTCCCTCTCTGTTGAAATCCAGTGGGTAATATTAACCAAGGAAAAGCAGGTGCAACATATTCTGCTGTGTTTGTAAGAAATTTGCTTCAGAGGAAACTTAGTCAAGCCAAATGCCAGTGCTGGGGGGAAGCTGGTAGCTAAGGATTATGTTAGGAATAAGGGTTTAGCCCAGAGAAAAGAGATTTTTGGCACAGTAAAAGGATCTCTCTGTAGCCTTGACATAGGAACTTAAGTAGGTTCAGCACTGTTCTTGCTTTGTTTCTTGTTTACTAATGACTGTAAATGAGGCTACCCAGAATGAATTCTCTGGAACTTTCAGAAAACTCAGATACTATCCCTGTATTAAAACTTCTGCTAATGGAATAAGCATTGCCAAATTATTTTTCTCACCTATTGCCCTTAACGTGAGAAGCTTTTGTCTGCTTCTTTCTTAGTAACAGAAAAGGTTAAGAAGAGCTATACAAGAAAGAAAAGCCAAGAAAAGAAAAAAAATTTATTTTATTTGCATTTCCATCTAAGTCCATTGATATTTCACAGTATAATATGAAAAAGCATAATTTTGGTGGTTTCAGAGTAAAGATTTTTTTGTCTGTGATTATCATGAACATCCTTTTATAAAAGGTGCAAGCATCCTGATCCTCTTTTTCTGCTTCCTGAGAAGAGGGAGTATTTAATTTTTTTCCTTTGCAAATTAGAATATTAATTTTGCTATGATTTTCATAACTTGGTGAGATTATTGAGGCAATATTGTATTACAATCAACAATTTTAAGAAATTACAAGTTTCTCCAAAATGTTTAGAAGAGGCAGCAGAAAGGAGTACTTTTTTTTCCTTCAGACAAGAGTACTTCAGCTTACTTCTGAGTCATCTTATGCCCGAACAGTCTCAGCTGAAAGGGCAGTTCATCAACACAGGTATTTGGGAGAAGATAGAAAAACAAATATTTCCACTGACTTCAGTGAAGCCGAGCTTCACTAAAGGCTTTCACCCTAATCTGTAAGAAAAATTTAATAATTTGTAATATTATAATTACTGTTGCTGTTTTACTTAGAATTATCTGCCCAATGTGTTGTGAAGGACATGGGAGTCATGTATGGAAACATATATAAAGACCTGAGGAAGCAGATTGAAAAGTTGGCAGATAAGGTAGAAGAGACAGCCAATAGAGGGAACTCAAATTGTACAGCAAATCTGAAAGAAGATGAATGGATAATTTAACAGCCATTCAGTTTTCAAGAAAGACAAAGCACAAACTACATTGCATCAGAAAAGGGCTAGAAATGATGATGGATGAAACACTTCAAGTAAGTGTTTAACACAACAGAATCACAGTTGCCTGCAGAATTCCCAGCTGAGGGTAAATTTAAAGAAGTAAACTGGCATATGAGACTGATATGATTTGAAGAATTTTTCAAAATCCATTTAATAGCAAGGCAGAAGACATTGATCAGCTGCTTGGTTAAAATGTTGAAAGGAAAGGAGTTAGAAACATTGTGTCTCTCACATGCTCTAGATGTAGAATCAAAACCATAAACAGCAAAGCTAAATAAGAAGTTGCTTATGAAATAATAACTCTTCTGAACAAACCCTTGGTTTCATGAAATTGTAATGAACAACAGATGAATCCTTTACAACTGTAGCAATACATCAGTAGAGCTACTTCAGCTGGTCCCATTCCTTCAGAATCACTCTCCCTTTGGCAGCATAAAGTCTGTAATATTGGTCAGAGCACATTTTGCTACCAGGAGTTCTGTACATACATTCCTCCCTGAAGCACCCAGCACATTTTACCAAGGGTTAATCTTACTTCAGAATCATCCCTCTGTAGTTTACTTCCAAAGGAGTTTGGTATTATTCTTGCCAGTGTATCATCACCAGAAAGAAGCTTTAATTCACAGTGGAAGAGCAGAACACTTGTGCATGTTTTAGATCCATTTTTCCAGTCAAAACTGGCTTTCATCCACTAACAATTTTTAGAGAGAAGCGAAAAGAAACTCTTGTTTTCTGTAAGGGAAATTAGTAATATATTAATTTGGTCTAATTACATTTTTAGGTATCAGAAAGAAATTCCCTGGCAGAAATGAAAAAGTAATCCACTAATGCATTATGTATGTGATGACCCGGACCCTTCCTCATTAAGCCTTAAAAGGAATAAACAAGGTCCCCTTCATCCACAAGGAAATTTCAATAATTTTTTTGCCATGAAGTCAGACCCCTCATAAATACTGTACATTTTTGCAGAACATAATGATTAAATACAATCCTGAATCAGTAGGGCAAATAATTAATTCATATACACACGCAGTCAAGGGTTCATAGAAGTTAGTCCCTACATCTTCTCTGTATCACTTTATCTTCTGTATTGTACTATGGAAGGTAGAATTCTAGCAATTTTGGGGAGTTTAGTATATGGGCATATATACACAAATACTTTTGGGTTTTCAGAACAACTATTTGTATTTCAAAACAACTATTTGTATTATGAAGATAAAATCTATGGACGACTGCAGCACAGGTTCCCTTTTATCTGAACTAATCTGAAGTTCAAGGACTTTCAGATAGATGGCTCACCTTTGGCCTATGTATTCTCATGTGAAAGCCACTTCAGCAAAACTCAGGAGTCCAATTCAGCTTTGCTGTAACTGGTCATGACTCTCTTGACTTCAACAATGCTTCATATGCTTACACCGAGTCTGAATTTATCCCCATGGCTTCTCGGTCACTGGTCCTCCCTTCCAGCTAAGAAACTGCCTACATAATAAAAGTGATTCATTAGAAACCACTGGGTTCCAAAGTAGAGTGAACACTGAGACCTATAACTTTTTTATATGTGCTCAGTCATAAAAATGAATTTATATGGTCTTATTCCATAAACTCACTTTACAAATATTAGCCCCGCAACCATACTTTCATGAGCTGTAATCTTGTCAAAGCTCGTAAGTTAAGCAAGGTCAGAATTGGTCCATATTTGGATGAGAATCTCTGGCAAGGAGGGGGTAAAAAGAAAAGTATATACTCTGGAAGTCCTGCAGTGTTTGTAAGCTGGGATATATTGCACTCCTCTTCAAAGAGATTTGGTACTAGTCTTGGAATACAACAAAATTTTGTATTTGCTTTAGCAACAGTTTAGCCTCTGACCACATCTGTGCTGTATCTTGGCAGTTTTGCTAATTTCCTTCCCCAGAGATGAAGGTGATGTAGCAGATGAAATCTTACTCCCCCCACACCCCACTTCAACCCAGGAAGTTGCTACCCACAGGTACAGACAAATGCCTCCACTGCTCCCCATCACCCTCTCCCTGAAGTGGTTTATTTCTACTGCTACTGTTTCTGCATTCTATATGGTTTACCTACCAAAGTATACATCTCTATATGCAAGGAAAGAAAAATAAACAGCAAACCACTCTGGCCTCATTACCTTCTTTCATAAATAACTTCTTCTGAGTATCTTATGCTCTTCCCCAGTTTGAGCTCTTCCTTCAGGCAGTTGCACACAATGTAGTGCTTTTAACCTCTTCTTGTGCTGGAGGAATTTATACGTAAGCTGAGCTATACCTTGGGAAAGAACGCTGTGGGCAGAGTAGTACACAGTCCCAAAAGACATCTAAATTACTGAAGGTGCTAAGAAAAAGACACTGCTATACAGTAACTTTCTGACAGTCACTCATCTAAGGATGCAGAAGGGAATACATGGATGCAGAAGGGAACTGCAAACCTCTCTGGTTTTTCCTAATGCTGGAGCAGGCAGTGCCTGCCCCATGCTTCATCACTCTGCAACTAAGAACAGCTTTTACAGTAGAGGAGATAGAATGGGGAAGGTCACCAATCCTGTACCTATTGCTGTGTAGCAAGGAGCTGCACTGCAGTGGAAAGACTGTAAGTGGGCAGTGAGGTCCCAAGCCTCCAGAGACAGGAAGTTCTCCCAGGCAAGGGTTCCCTCTCCCCCGAGCCCAGCCCTGCCAGCTCCCAGCCTGCCCACTGCACCAAGCAGGGACAAGGAACAGGGTGTTTCTGCAGCTTCTGAGTTTGTGGTGGTATTCCATGTCAGACAGCTGGTGAAGACCAAGCCTTTCTCCAGGAAGGCAAGTAATAAATAAGGCATTAAGAACCTAGACACCAAATTAGACAGATCATGAGCAAAGCTGTTTGTAAGAGGCATGCATCAAAAATAGTGGCATGGAGGAGCAGTACATCAAGGGGTTCTCATGCAATAAAATGGACAGCAAAAACTGCAGCCAGGAGGTGGAAAACCCTGACAAGACTACAGCCAAATAAAGAGCTTTGGGAATAAATTGGTGGTTTAATCCGGATCAGGAACAGGTGCAATGAATGTAATTCAGTAAATGGTCCAGACCCTGCCAGAAGGGAGAGAAATGTGTTGCTTTTGAGATAATTTCCCAGAAGCTTCATAAAAGCAAATTGATTACTGGAGTTTAATAATTAAAACAGGGCCAGATATATAGTAATCAAATGAGTTTTTAATTACATCTCAAGAAGAAATAAAATCCAATTTGTGCACTTTGTATCAGAGAAGCCCTACTGAAATGCTTTGGTAGCTGGAAAAAATAAAATAAAAGCTAATTTCCATAGGAATTATAGTAGTCAGTTTAATTAAAAGACTAGATCAGAATGAAAAAGTCCCAAAGTGAAAGGATACTAAATACAGAAGCAGCAGTTCAAACATCAAATCAATGTCTGAATAAAGACATTTTATAGACCAAGTGCAAAACCTGCACTGTCAAGTATCACTAATCTAAATTAATGTGTAACAAAATAAAGTTTCTTAAAATTACACTATATATTTTGTATGTATTCCTTTGAATTAATTGCTGGTGCTATGGTAAAAATTAGTATCAAAGACATGGTTTATTCTTTCTTAAATACTCCTTATAATCTATTTCATCAACTTTAATGTTAGTAGTTAACCATTCTTCTTATTTACCTGGTAGCTGCTGTTGCACCTAGGTTATTAGACTATAATGTACCCTTGACCTATATTTTGAAGAAATATATGTATTTACTTAGAGATTTAAAATATGTTTACAGCTCATAAGATAACAGTGATTACCATAGAACCTTGGGGGTGCTTCCTGAATCTATTCCCAGCCTACTCCAGCTCTTGGTCCCTGCTGTAGTCGATGCAAAGCTAATTGCTGTAAGCACTTCAAGCACTCGCAGTCATCCTGGCACAGTAAGTGACAGGGCTGTCTCCTGCCATCAGCCACAGCAGATGCCAAGGCCTGGAGGGACAGGCACAGCAGAAGCTCATGCCCAGACCTCTGCAATTGCTCCCTGGCACTAGGCTGGAAAACATCACGGTCTTGTGGTCAGTCTGGGCAAAAGAGCAAGGTTACAGAAAGGACACACACATAGTCAAGAGCTGCACAGCCACACTGAGACAGAGACCACAGACCCAGTGAGCTCCATCTTCTCTATGCTGCCTGTAGCTGCATAGGTTCCTGGGTATAGTGTGTATATATATATATATAGATATATATGTATATAAATGTATGTATATATATGTATGTATATGTATATATATAGTCTATATAGTGTGTATATAGTGTATATATCTAGATATATCTAGATATATATAGGAACAGCCTGTACTGCATTTTGTACTTACAGATTCTGGGCCTGACAGGATGTGAGTGCAGAACATCTTTGTGCTTAGAGAGGTTTGAAGCATGCTGATTTTTAAACAGTAATTTAAGCACTGGGCTCTTTGGGTTTTTTTATTTATTTATTTATTTATATTCTTCTAAGGTTTTATTGAAAAAATACTTCACAAAAACTTTTTGAAGATGCTGGCCTTGCACAGAAAGGATCTGATACGTTGCTGTCAAGGGCTGAGTATCTCATGTGCTACGTCTAGACACTGAGCTGGAAGTGGTAGTGCAGGTCTTAATGGTAATGGCAGTGAGCTCTTCAGATTCTTTCAGCTGTTCATAATGCATTACTCCCCCTCTGTTTTAGACTCTACCAAATCAGGTTAAGGAATACACAACAGTCTGAAATAATGATATAAAAATGCAGAGGCACGGTGATGGAAATGTTAAAAATCCTTTTCCATTCTATAAAATTAATGACCATCAGCAGCAACAAATGCTCTATGGGGCAAAGACTGCAATGGAATCTGCTTTTTACCCCAGACCCAAGACTGCAAAATTATCTGCCTTGTCTGGGCCATATTCTAAGGAAATAATTTCAAGTGGATTTGATTAAAGTTCCAGCTTCTTCCCCATGATGTGATTTTTCATAAGTGCTGAGTATTTGTATTTCCTACTGAAGCCAACTGAAATTGCAAGTTTTCAGCACATCTTAAAATCAGGCCATTTACCCTTAATTATCATATAATAGCTCAATTAAAAATCTACCAGACTTACTTCAAGCCAAGCTCTCCTGGCTTGCAAGCTAGCTATAAAAAAAAAATCCAGTTCTTTAGTGGTATCTGGGCTCTGGGGGCCATTTAAAGCAGTTGCTGTTAACCCTGCTATTTAAAGCAAAAACTGATCAACTGCAAAAATACCTGCTTCCCCTTTCCTTTAATTTTCTTATGATTTTCTGCACTTTCAGAAGAACAACTTTTGTTGTCTTCTTTGTCCCTTTTGGTTTTTAATCTGGCACAAATCCTTTCTATCCAATGACAAATACATAGTTTCCATGCTATAGGAGAAAGCATGCTGCCCAGCTTTCAGCAAAAGCTACTGCTTGCTAATCAGAAAAGCTGCAAAAGAACATTCCTCTGCTCTGAAAGGACACATTACATGACCACTTGGGAGGCAACTGGTTAACCCCTTCCTGACATCCACTGCTGCTGTTAATTTCTGTCTCTCTTTAATATAGATACAAAAGCAAGTGAAGCACTTGTGGTTTTTCCACATTGCAAGGTGATATTAAAGGAAAGGTAAAGTAAATCTGTAGCAAAGGTATGCAGGAATTCCATCATTTGGGGATGTATTCAAAGCCAGATGAAACCAGATTAAAGATTCTTACTGGCCCTGGTGAGCTTTGGACTAGGTATGTAAAGAAGAGGTGATTTCAGTGCAACCTCAAAGAAAACTCATTTATATTTCTTTAATTTGAGCACACACTAATTTTCTGCCACCTTGGGAAAGCACAGTACTCTTGTGATTTAGTCATCTAGAGGAAAAAAGAATCTAGCTCTAGGGAGATTATTTCAGCTTCACCCAGCCTGTCATCCAGCCAGTGGACCTTCCTCACAGATGCCATAGCTGGTAGTCTCAGGCACTTGGGGGATCCCTCAAAAGGACTATCTTTAAGGATTGCAAGAAAGCTAAAGTAATTGAGTGGCATCTCTGTGATCTTATGTGCCTTTATTTACATCTTTGGTGGCTTAAAGCTTTACATAAAATGAGTTATATAGATAAAGAGAACTCAACAGGAACAATAAATTCACCTCCACAGGTATTTACAGCTGGGAGTGAGGAGGGTAGGGGCATAGTGCAGATTAAACTCTTTTTTTCCCCTGCTATACTGTGGACTGTCCTTAAAAGGAGTGGATATACTGTCAGTGTTTTTTCTCTCATCCTCTTTTTAATCTTCTTCCAGTGTCTAGTGAAGCTGAATGTGAAACTGAAGCCTATGCTGGACTCCGTGGCAGTAAATAGAGGTAAATGGGAGGAGCTGCACCAAAAAAGACTTCCTTCTCAGGCAGCATCCTTGTCCTCCTTTTCCTCTAGCTTCACCATGTCTCTCAAAGACATAAATTAAGCCTGCAATATCAGTGTCACTTTACAGTAAGAGTTGTCTGAAAGGTTTTCATAAGCTTAGACCCACCATTTTTAAAGAAATGCTTTCCCAGACATGCTTAATTGATCAGATATTATCTTGATGGCAGCATAGTTTGCTTTTCCTGGAAGGCTTAGTGGGACTGAACAGAAGCCTGCAGTGGGATTGCACTGCTATCTGGAGCGACACGGAACACTGAACAGAAGAAGCGTTCATTCAGCTCCACTACATTTCAACTGCTGCTGTAAAAATCTGTAAAGCTGACAACAGACTGAAATATAAGAACTCACAGCTTAATAAAATTAATAATACAGAGCAGGACTGGGATACAAGCTGGTCAATTCATATGCAAGGAGCTGCAGATAACAGAGTAGTGTGTAATTACATTGTTGTTTTGCATCTCTTCAGTACATGTTATGAATCAATTATGCCTGCTTTTGTGATGCTCCTCTCTTACTCTCCTTCCTCTTTTATGCCTGAATGTTCTGAAAAGCCTGCTTTGTATTCTGAAGAAGTATTTTTTTACAACAAAGCTTCTTAGTGATTGATCAGGGCCTTTAGAACTGCCTACCTTTGCTACATTTAAAAACAAACTTTATTATCTTTAAAAACACCAAGCTGTCCCTTCTTCCCTGAGAAATTCATATTAACAGTGCAGCAAATTTCTCAGCAAGAGGAAGTTTGCATAAAAGCAAAGTATTGCATGGAAATTTTAGAGTTTTTTTTTTCCTTTTAAAAAATGCTCTTGTAACACATTCATTTTTTAAAAAATTACAGTGTCGCCTAAGGAAAAGATTAATAGGGTTTTTTGAAAATAGAAAACAAATAAAAAAGGAAATCTGTTGCTTTGTGCTTCAGGTTTCCATTACATGGAAAAGCAGACCATGGATAAGCCTTTCTAGTATTGTTTCCAGTTGAAATTAGTATTTTGAAATTATGGAGAGGTAGAACACACTGGACTGACTACCCCTTACTCTCTCACAGTTTTTTCAGTACAATTTCAAATGCAATCACTACAGGTAGCACAGCACTAGTCAAGGCTCACATGTCAACATCTGTGGTAAAGGTGTCTCTAAAAATCTAATCAAATATGATGGATCACAAAAACCAAACATGTCTCTGTGTGATAACCCTGGTTGGAAAGTTGGTCTCCTTCCATTAGTGCCAAGATCCCTAGTGCAGCAAACCTGTGCTCTGAGGGTGCTTTCTCTGCTGCATGACCAGACACAAGAGGAGTCATGTTGCAGTGCTTGTGAGTGCCCATTCACAGGGGAAAAAAAAAGCGCCTTTGTACTCCATGAAAAATGGGATTCTAAATATAGGGTTGTCTGGTAGGAGAAATTAAAGCTGAATTCAGCTTAGTTTTACACCTGTGCCAAACTCCATTTGCTTCAGTGGAATTACCTTGAACTGGCACCAGCTTAATGGAAGTCAGAACCTGGCCCAGCTGACCAGATGCTGAAAGAGCTTTTCTCCTTTTTAAGGAAACTGAGTTGTTAGAGCCTTAGAAAAGCTGACTACATCTGTCTGACAATCAAACAGAAACAACTAATCTGCTGATACTTTTTTTAAAAGAAGCACAACAAAACAAAAATGCTCTGTGCTTCTAATAGTGTGTAGGACAGTATCTGGAAATGCAGTAGCATTGCAAGCCAATCTGTTAGTGCACAACTGAACCACATCATTCTCTAGTAGAAGGAAGCAGGGAAGGAGCAGAAATGCAAACTGCACAGCGGTGAGTACATGCACCAAATGGAAATGTTTCTGCTGTTCTTTTACCACTTCTTTCTTCTCTGAATAAAGCCAGATGCAGTTTAGTAAGCAGCAAGCCATACAACATGTCCTTTATGGGAAAAACAGATACTAGGAACTGACATTACTGCTGGCAGGTACACACGGCTTTCCTGAATTTTGATATTGCATATTGCTAAGTATAACATAATTTATAATGCATACCCTACAGCCTCCCCGAAGGTTGAGTCTCCCCTCATTTCCTCTCCTTTTTATTGGCTTCAATGCACTGTTGCCCATGGCAACACCCACTGGCAGGGATGGGGATTCGGCAGCACCGCAGCCTGACACACAGCCGAAGCCCTAACAATGTCAACCATCAATCAAGTGACTGTTTGTAATTGCCTCCATCTATTTCTCCTGTCTTTTGGTATCTTTGCCATTGGGGGTCAAAATTCAGAAACTGCTGACTAATGTTATGGTTCTGTTCCTCCATCACAAGGAAGAAAATGAGAGCACACGGCTTGATCTTATCAAATTGTTCTCAGACAAAACGAAGCAACCCTACTGAAACTGGGGGGCCCAGCAGTGCATCTCAGAACAGCATTCAGTCTCTGAAAGTCATACAGCTCAATCTTTAAAAAACCAACCAATTAAACAAACAAAAACCTTACTTTTTTTTTAAGACTTAGCTTAGGAAACAGCAGGAAAAAATGTTGTGAGAAAAAGATGATTATTTTTGGAATCATGTAGTACAGTAAAGAAATGTATTTCAAGTCTTATATTTTAAGATTGTGGGAAACACTTTTTAGCTTATAAACATGATGATATAACTTATAAACATGATGATCAGAAATTTTATCTGCTTTTCATTATTTCTGATAGGGAAACAATTTCCCAGTATTTCAGTCAGGTCTGCCAAACTCTGTGAGATATACACAAGAGACATGATTGTGTAGGTTATTTCATCTCATTCTCTGTCTTTTACTTGCTTCCCTGCCTGCTGAACAGGAAGAGATTAAAAAAACCCCACATTGAAATCAGCCTGATTCTTTGAATGCATATAAAACATGTGTCCACAAGAGGCAAGGGCAAAGCAAGAGAGCGCATGGAGAACACAACTGTTACCAGGACAGTGCTGCTTGGCCTTTCCCTTGAGATGCTCAGCATGTGAGCAAAAGACAAGTCACCATTTCTTTGCCTCAGCTGTAAGTGGATATCCAGCCTTGAATGAGGGCTCTAACATTTACAATTCCAGTGCTAAAATTTGATGGGCACATGAAATTTCCATGGGACATCCAGAGGTGCTTCAGGCTGGTTGTGGCAATGCCTTTTTTCTAGGTGTCCTACTGACTCATGCCAGCTGCAGGCTGAATTTGGTCAGGTTTCTAGGCCCATGAGCTATAGGCTTTGAGGCCTCACAAGAGCCAGGCAGCAGCCTTAATTTTGTCACCAGAAAATGCTCAGAAGACTTGGGTCTTCATCCCCATCCGTAAAGGTAGTTCAGGCCAAACAGTAATTCCACTCGGGATTCCCACCTATTGAAACCACTTACCAAAATCACCCTTTCCTCACAAAAAAAATGAAACCCAAATAAAACAATAATTTTTGAAAACGCACCATAAATGTAACACAATTGCAAAGGCTAATCAGGAAGGAGCTTGACATTCAAATCCTGCTTGATTTCAAGCAGCCTTCTGAACTGCAGGTACACCTGCCCCACCAGCTGGTGGTCAGCAACAAGGATGGGCTTATCTCCTGCCCTTCTGCCAAAGCCCCTTTCATATGCACAGCAAGAATACAAGGATGTCCACTGGGTACAGCCCAAATTTTGGCTTCACTCCTGGAAGGGGCATGGAGCAGACAGGCTTTGGTGGAAGAGCTCAGGTCTTCTGTGTGTGCACTGCCCTGGACTAAAGTGCTCCCCTGCAACACAACACTGTGACCCCACCAGAAAACCAAACACTGTACAAGGCAAGGAGCACCTGGGTAGAGGCTGTCCTATGGTTGAGAGAGAACAACCTCCCAAGAACAAGATGTCCAAAAGGTGTCTTTGGCCATCGCTCGAGTAGTGAAACCAGACAATTCCCTCCCAGCCAGGGACATACAGACAAATAAGAACAGCTTCATAATGTGATGGAGATGCAGACTCTGCTTGTAAGGACATGTGTTTACTCCTGCTCCAAAGCAGAGTTGCACAAGGTCGGGCAGCAGTAGCTCACTGAGGTTTAAACTGGATCCCTTGTGTGGCAGGTGGGCACAGAACTCTCCATGCAGCTCTGTCTCAGCCAGCCCCTACTATTTACAGGGCCAACAGTCTTGCCAAGAAGGTCAGTTGCATGTTTGGTAAGCACAGCGTAGATATGTTTCATTTTAGCTCAGGAATTTCTTCAGATGGTGTCCTTGGTACAGCAGCTGCATTTTTCTGGTCTCGTGACCTTGCTAATGGCTCCTTCTTAGAGTGCACTACAATCTCATAATGTGCCTGTAGTTACCAACAAAGCCAATACTAGTACTCACAAATTATTCTTGAAAACTGCAACCAGCAGTGCTTAATGTCATTTGCAATATTTAGATTAATTCATTCTAGTGGAAAACAAGGAGTGTTTCGGTCTACAGGCCAAAAACTTATTTTCTCTTTATAAAATTAAAACTATTTCAGTTCCTGACAAGTCATTTGTGTATTGAGTGAAATTTTAAAACAGCTTTATTTCAAAGATACATAAAACATACTAACAGCCACTTCAATGTCTAGAGTGTTATGGGCAAGAAAATATAGAGCAAGGAGGGTTTTTTACTGGCTTTTTCTAAGGAAGTTTTCAAAGAGAAAAATCGTGTGAGTGGTTTCTAACATAGCAGTGAAGTGGGATGTATAATCTGCTGAATTGAGATGCCCCAGAGACTCCTGTCACTGGAATGTACCAGTATTGGAATACATCCTGTATATTGCTTGCTACCTTTTCTTTCTTGGATTACTTTGTATTTAATTACAGATTTTTAAGCATGTTGGCCATTGCATCTTAAGAGTTTTCTGGGGTATACCATTATAAACCATAAACCTTTGCCTGCAGGAGACAGCTGATAGATGCACAGAAGTACTATGTGTCTGTTCTAAGGCAAGTGAATCCCAGATACTTGCAAAATGTGTAACTTAAAAAGTTACACATAGATGCACTTCTGCATCCTTTTCCTTTTTTTTTTCTGCATCTTAAAACCATTACTCTTATTATTTCGCTTAGTAGATCAAACTATGCTGGTTCAGCTTTCAAAGCATGCTTTTGAAATTAGCAACTTGGGTTTACTGGTCTTTAAAAAAATAAATCATTTTAACGGCGTACTATGCTTTTCTTTTTTTATTATTATTACTTTCATTTGAAACTTGTTGGTATCAACCAGAGCTGTATCTATCAACTACTGAATCACACAAATAGAAGATGCTGAAAACAAGCAAGACTGAGCAGCCCAGATACAATTTTTGACACAAAGCCTTGCAGCATTCATTCCTGGGAATCCAAACTCCTTCACTGGATACGCTTGGCATTAGTCTGGAATGACCAAAGCCAAATCTGTCTGGTAACCCTAAGGGAGCTATTCACATGTACAGAAATTACAGAGATGATGCAGTCTGTGGTCTGGAGTATCACTGTTCAGTAGAAATACCGCGGGGGGAAAGAAGTCCTGCCAAAGCACAGTTACATTGTTGAGTAAGAAAAATTGGAAGCAACTTCTACTTTTGAGAGCTGCAGAAGAGCTGACCGGTTGTGCCAAGGTACAGACATACTTCCTGCTTTCCAGCAGCCTTAACCAACTTTGGATCTTGATGGGCTGCAAAGGGGATGTTTCATGTTGACAAAGCCCAAGAAAGAAGTTAAATGCTTACTGCCATCGGCTACGTGTTCAGCTTACAGCCTGCTTTTACATCACTTACTGCTTAAGGGAACTATGACACAGCATTCAGAAATACAGGAAGCTGATTTTTACTCTTTATTCCTCCCAGCTGCACGAGATTCCGGAACGAGGGAAACATTCTGGCCCAAAGAGCGATTTCAGGAGGCTCCAGCTCTTTGCGCCAGTCCAGAACCGGCACTGAACACGCCATGTCAGTGCTCAGGAGACGGGCACAGGGAGGGGAGCAGAGGAGGGCGGGCAAACGCATAGGGCGCGGCTCTGCTGCCAGCACCAGTTCCCACTGGTGGCAGGGCGGCCACCGCCATTCCCCACCACACAGCACCGCGGGCTCCGCCGCTTCCGGGACAGTGCCCTTCTCACGGGAGCACTTCCGCCGCACGGGAGCACTTCCGCCGCGGCGGCGCCGTTGCCATGGCAGCGAGGGCCTCACTTCCGCCCCCGCCGCGGCAGCGCCGGGCCGGCCATGGAGGCCGCGCCGGTGCCCGACGGGCAGCACACTGCCGTTGTGTACGGGCTCATCAGCAGCGGGCGCTTCGCGGAGGCGGTGTCGCTGCTGAACCGCGGGCTGCAGAAGAGCTGCCGCTCCCGGGGCTGCCTCTCGCTGCTGGGCTACTGCCACTACCAGCTGCAGGAGTTCGCGGCGGCGGCCGAGTGCTACGAGCAGCTGGTGGCGCTGCACCCGCAGCTGCTCTCGTACCGCCTGTGCCATGCGCAGGCCCTCTACAAGGCCGGGCTGTTCGCCGAGGCCCTGCGCGTCGCCAGCCCGCTGCTGGACGTCCCTGCCTTCCACCGCCGGGCCCTGCGTCTCCAGGCCGCTGTCCACTATGCCCAGGGCGACCTGCCGGCGGCCCAGAGCCTGGTGGAGGAGGAGCTCGCCGCCGCATCTGATGGCAGCTCCGGAACAGCCGAGGACCCTTCAGAGCAGGCCGATGCCCAGGTCAACCTGGGCTGCCTGCTGTACCGGCAGGGCCGGCACGAAGAGGCCAGTGGCAAGTTTGCCAACGCCATGCAAGTGTTGGGGTACTGCCCCGAGCTGTCCTACAACATGGCGCTGTGCTCCTACGCAGCCAAGCAGTACCACACTGCCCTCAAGTACATCTCCGACATCATCAAGCGCGGCATCCACCAACACCCGGAGCTCAACGTGGGCATGACCACCGAGGGCATCGATGTCCGCAGTGTGGGCAACACACTGCTCCTGCACCGCACGGCCCTGGTGGAGGCCTTCAACCTCAAGGCAGCCATTGAGTACCAGCTGCGCAACACGAAAGCAGCGCAGGAAGCCCTCACGGATATGCCGCCGAGGGCAGAGGAGGAGCTGGATCCAGTCACACTGCACAACCAAGCGCTCATGAACATGGACAGTCAGCCCACTGATGGGTTTGGGAAGCTGCAGTTTCTTCTCCTGCAGAACCCCTATCCACCAGAAACTTTCGGTAACTTGCTACTTCTCTATTGCAAGCATCAATACTATGACCTGGCAGCTGATGTGCTGGCAGAGAATGCCCATCTGACTTACAAACTGCTCACACCTTATTTGTACAATTTCTTGGATGCTGTTATTACTTGTCAAACTGCACCTGAGGAGGCTTTCCACAAGCTAGATGATTCAGCAGGGACAATAACTGAGCAGCTGAGAAAACTCACAAAACAGGTGCAGGAAGCTAGGCAAAATTGGGATGACGAAGCTCTAAAAAAGGCAATTAATGAGTATGATGAGACTCTGGATAAATATGTACCTGTCTTGATGGCCCAGGCAAAGATTTACTGGGACATGAAGAACTATACAATGGTAGAAAAGATCTTCCACAAATCAGTGGAGTTCTGCAAGGAACATGAGGTGTGGAAGCTCAATGTGGCTCACGTGCTCTTCATGCAGGAGAACAAGTATAAAGAGGCTATTAGCTTCTATGAGCCAATAGTTAGAAAGCACTACGACAACATTCTCGATGTCAGTGCCATTGTGTTAGCAAACCTCTGCGTTTCCTACATCCTGACAAGCCAGAATGAGGATGCAGAGGAACTAATGAGGAAGATTGAGAAGGCAGAAGAGCAGCTGTCTTACGATCATCCTGATAAAAATACCTACCATCTTTGCATTGTCAATTTAGTCATTGGTACCCTCTACTGTGTGAAGGGGAACTATGACTTCGGTATTTCAAGGATCATTAAAAGCCTGGAGCCATATAACAAAAAACTGAGCACGGACACGTGGTATTACGCTAAGCGGTGTTTCCTGTCCTTGCTGGAGAACATGTCCAAGCACATGATCATGCTGCGTGACAGTGTGATTCAGGAGTGCCTGCAGTTTCTGAAGCAATGTGAACAGTATGGAAGAAACATCCCAGCTGTCATTGAGCACCCCCTTGAAGAGACTGGGATGCACAGTGGGAAAAACACAGTCACCTATGAAGCCAGGCTTTTGAGGGCACTCATGTATAGGATCACTGGCTGAGTAAATGTTGTTAACATACAGCAGAAATGAAAGCTTTGTTCTTGCCTTGTGCTTGTGAGGTAATACTAACCCTCACAAAATTCTCTAAAGATTTTGTGCTGTATTTTAACAACTTTCAGTAGAAAATAGAACCTTTTCATTAAATTAAGCTGTACTAGATAACTAGGAGCATTCTGAGTAACAAGTCATGTTTAATAAAACTTAAGATGTGTTGACCAAGAATGTTATTGTAGAAACACCATAGATTTTTCACCCATAAGATATTTTACCCTTCTGAAATTTTGATCAAGTTCCTTTACATTGGTTGACATTTGAAAAAAAATTTGTTATTTGTCTCTTCTAGGACACAATTTGAAGAAACTGCTGTTTTAATTACGTAATTTGTGCCTATGTGTGAAATGTTTCTTTGTTCTGTTTTTTCTAAGATATTTTTAATATGTTGCAGATCACATCAATAGTATATTTAAACACAAGAAATGACTTTATATTAAAAAATCAGTTTTACAAACATAAACATTTCCTTTTGCTAACTCATTAATAATGCACAAGTGTTCTACCAAATTCCATAACCAATACAGGGACCAGGAATAAATTCCAAGAAGGCTCTATTAAGATGACACCTCAGTTTAGATCTACCTTTGAAATAAAATTTGTTATGACAACTGGCTTCAGAGACACTGCTCAGTGCTGCCCCTCAGTCCTGGTGCCCACACCATCTGGGTGGCAGCTGTTGCCTCGCAAGCTTGTTTGGAAGCATGTGCTTACATAGTAATTCAGTCCTCCATGTGCAGCCCCTCCATCTAAATGCTATTCTTAAAACAGTCTTTGGTAAGAGATCCATGAATGTGAAATTATATTCTTTTTTCTTAAAGAAAAACTCATGTAACTTGTTTTTCATGCAAGGCTTACAACCTGTACCCTTGGGTGGAAGAAATCCGCTTCTCAGTTTCCTCCTTGTGTTACACTCTTCCTGCACCTCTCAACACTTCTCCAAAACCCTGTTTATTTGCTTAATTCCTTTACTTGGCATTTCTTTCACCCTGGCATCAGTCTGTATTTTCTCAAGTCTTCCTATCCCTTTTCAAACATATGTGTTCCACAGTGAAGTGGGACCAAAATGCCTTCCATTGTTTTTATGCAGTCTGGTTCTCTGCTCGATGGCTGCTCTCCTTTCTGTGTGTTCTGCCCTTTGAAACAATGTGTGTTGAAGATTTTAAAATAAGGATCAAAAATCCATGGCTTTAACTCATTTGCTTACCTTTGATACTGGCTCCCTGAAGAGCTGTCCTGAGGGAATCTTGGAATCAGGCTGCATGACCCTTAGAATCCAGTTTCTATGCTGTGGTTTACCTGGAAAGAAAGAGAATAGCATTTTTGAATTTTTGAAGCTATTATAAAGGAATAGAATAATTAATCCTTCCAAAGAGTTATGTATATAGGAATTGCACAGATCTACAACCATTTCAACACAGAGAAAGTCAGCTCTTGTCTGCTGGGGGAGAAACCTCTCAGGGCTGAGTGTATCAAGTGTGACTAAAGGAAATGGCTGTGGGTTAGGTAATGCTACATTTTACCCTAAACATCCTATAACAGTAAATTAAAATCAAATTTAACAGTGTTAAGAATGGGAAAATGGTCTAGAGAAACTAGAGAGCAGACAGGAAATGCAGCAAGGTGTCCTAGAGAGGCCTACATAGCTCATCACTAGGCCATTAAGCTCCTGATTATTGTGATGTTAAATATTTCCCACAACTGTTTCCCCATGGGGAAGAGACCTGTGATTTCAAATTTTGTTCACCTCCATGAAGCACAGCAGCAGGCTGTAAAGCATGTCTCTAATTTACAGTGCAATTGTATTATATATTATGCAGCATAAACAGCATGACCTTTAAAAAAAAGTTTTTAAAAAGTCACACCACATAACAGCGTCTAAAGTGCAGTAATAGGCAATGCCCTTTATTTAATATTCATTGTGCATTTTCTGTAAAAGTCACTGGACATTTTTTTTAAATATTCACTTTGCAGGTTTGTGCCCATGCAAATGTTGAGTGCCCTCTAACGGAGAGCAGTTCAGACACTCATATGCTCTTGGTTTTCCATGCAGCCAGAGCATGGCTTTCCTGAGAGCACTGCTGCCAGGATCTGGAGCCCCAAGTGCTTCATCACTTCCTTGTCTCCCATGCCCAGGCAGCTGCACTGCGAATAGGCTCTGGCACACACTGCCTGCTGCAGCCTGCAGCGAAGGCACCAGCTCCTTGGTCACAGGCTGGGGAGGGAGATGAGCCATGCTCCCAATAGAAAAAATGTCCCAAAAAAAGTTTGTGGAGTTCTGCAAGCTGTGGCTGTTTTAGAAGATACGGCTAGAGAGCAGCCAGTGTGCCTAGAATCTGCTTCATCCTGTTATATCACAACAAAAGTGCCAAGAGCAGAATTTTTCCTGTCCTTTTCTTGCTGTTTTTATGTGCTTTGCCACACAGAGTATGCTGTGCCCACAGACAACCCAGGGCTTCTGAGCAGGTTGGGTAATGCTGAGCCCAAGGACCTCTAAGTGTAGAGGGCTCTGCTGCTGAAAGGAGAGGGAGAAGTGGCAGAGCTGAGAACAGGAGGAGGAGGCCTGGGACAGGTACTTTTGCTGCATCAAGAGATGCATGGAGTCTCCTCTCCATTCCAGCAGCATTTTCCACTGTCCACCACAGCCTCTTCCTCATCCATAGTACCTGACCTTCCCGTGGCAGTGACATGCTGGGGCAGATGTCCTCATATTGTCCTGGAGAGCTGCCTATCCACCCACTCTGTGCCCAGAAGAACTGAGGCCTGCGCTCATGTGATGACATCTTTTGCAGCGTAGGACTGTTGCTTCCTCCAGTGGCAAGCATACGTTTATAGCATCTCCCACTGCAGAGTACTTTGGTCATGAAAAATATATAAATGTTACAACCACTTTTATTACCATCTTTATACCACATTTAATGTTATCACTATGTGACTTACACACAAAATACATTTTTAAAGGAAAGCACATACATTTTTATTTAGAGAGAAAGGAATATAGCAAGTAACAGTTTATGCTCCCTATACATACAGTAAAATCCACCTAAATTAATGCCCTAAGCCAGCAGAGTCCTTTTGTTCCAAAAAAAAAAACCAAAACACTACACAGAAACACCTGGCCATATTCCCTGGGCCTGCAATGGGCAAACAGCCACAAATAAGCACAGATTCCTAAGCAAGAGTTGGTTTGTTGTTTTGTTTGGTTTGGCTTTTTTATTGGGAGCAAGGGGAAGCATCAGTGTCTGAAAGGTGAGCAGCACAAGATGCTTCCCATATACATCACCACCATACTAAGACCAGTCTCCAGGATTTTGTATTTGCACTAATAGCCTCTTTTGCATCTTTTCCTTACATGACATCTTGTGAAATGTTCTTATCCTCAAAACTTGCAAGGGCTTCATACCCATGTTGCTGTGTTGTACTGCAGTGGACACATCTTTTTTTTTTCAATTACCTTTGCAATTATCTCAGCACATATTGCAGGAGCAAAGGCCTCAGACCAGCATTCTGACAGCAGTCCACCTGCGCTGGCAGGAGCAGGAGAGGCACAGAGGGCCTGAGATACAATTTATTTCATGACCCACCTTGGATCCTCTTGGTGCTCAAATCTCCATCAAATGTCTGCTGCCACCATCAGCACAACACAGGTAGTGAATGCCAGGGACCCTTGTGATCAGCTCCACAGTCAAAGTTGATAAAAAAGTTTCTGTAATCAAGAGGTGGCTGACTTTATGGTAAGACAGAGATAAAAGGTGAGACAGCAGTGTCTTCCTGTACAGTGCTGGGAGGAACATGATGCCTGTCTTCCTTGTGCATACTTCTACTGGGTAAGCAAGCCCCTTTTAGCAGATGAACAAGGAGAGGAATGTTATTTCCCTAAAAATGGTAAAGTTACATACAAGAATAAAAGCTGATTTTGACAGCCTGTTCTACAATATCTTACAGACAACATCCTATTTTAGAAGCCTGAGTTCAAAACTTCCACAAATCCATATTGGCTTTAGCTTCCAGCAAAGGCAGAAGAGTCTAACCCTGAAAAATTCAGATTTGGAACACTGATGTGATAATGTAGCTGTGTGGGCTGAAAGATAAGCACTGAAAAATCAATCCCCTCCTCTCCTTCAGGCTTCTCTTCCTTTATTTCTCTTTAACCTTTCAGTATATTAAATACCTTTATATTTTGGGACCCTGCTAAAACCTGCTGTCTTCTTAAGAGTGGGTACGGCCAGGACAATGTGCACCTTCTTCACGTTTTTGAAGGAAGTGTATTTGCACCTCATTTGGACAACCTGCCCTATGCAAAGAAACCATTTCTAAATTAAGTAAAAGAGGCTTTAACTACTGACAAACTCTAAGGCTCTATTTTCAGCAAAGCATTTCTTTTTTTTTGGCTGATGCTTTTCCATAAAGTAGAAAAATTTAGACATTTGGACTCATTTTCCTAAGAACATTTTGATTAGCATAATTTTCCTAGATCTTACCTGAATTTAAACTAATAAAGTCTTAGAGCAGGCCTTGCCAAACCAAACCAATCAGTCCAGAATATTTCTATTTTTTAAGATCTTCTCCTAAATTCACTGTAGTTTACAGTCCAAACTGCAGGCCAGGAAAACCAGTAAAAAAGTTCACATTGACTTCAATGAGTCTTAAATTGGCACCTTAGAAAATACTCATCTTCACAGACTACTATTTCAAGCCATCCAAGTACAGCTTCTGGAAAGTACAGGAATGCTACAAACCCAGTCTTATTCAATGACAAAACCCCTTGTTTCTACCCACTTAAAATGCTGCTTAGAAATCAGCTAACTCCATGTTTCCTACGGCGCAGCTGCTGCACATTAAGAAAACATCACTGTTGCACAACGAGAAGCAGAAATTGGCAGGGGATTCTGATCCTTCCTGGACCTAGCCAGGCACAGCCTCCGCTAGCAAGCACGGAGCCGCCGCGGCTCTGAGCGCAGGGTTGAGCACTTCCAACCATCTCGCTCAGGATTACAGCAGCGCAGCCCCGGCCCCAGGAAATACCCGTGTCCCCACAGCCACCCTAGCAGGAACATCTCGGAAAGGGAAATCGAAAACACAAGTGCCACATTTCCTCTGGAACACGGGAATCATCACTCAGCATCACAAACTTTTAAACTTCCCGGGGTGAATGTGCACACTGGCTCTGAACAAGTCTGAGCCTCTCATGGCTTTTTCGTCCTCTGCTGTGCAGTTATCCACTTCCCTGAATTTCAGCCGTTCTTGCTGCTTACCTTCTTTCCCCTAGCTCTGCCCCTAGAACCCTTTCCAGCCTGTGTCACGAGCAGGGAACAGGTTGACGAACAGCTTTTTATGAGTCGGTTTTATTTTATAGCTCTCTTTCCCGTGGGAGAGGGCAGAGGGAGTTGGCTAACACTCAGATCCTGTTCGGTTGAACTGTTTACTAACAGCCGTTTTCCAAATTAAAATTAGCACAGCTCGGATTTTTCTGAGCTGCACTTCTCTGGTGCCTCACAGAGCTCTTTGTGTGCCCCTCCGCTGATTCACGGCCGCTCACACGGCCGGCAAACAGGAACGCGAGAACTCGACACGGCGTGTCGGATTTTCTTGCTCTGTCAATAGTTATTTATCACTGCAGCTCTCACGCGGAGCAGGAGGAGATGGAGAAGCACCATCAGTGCTGAGAGAAGGGGCATTCAGAGCGCACATAAATCCTTTGCTCTTCCCCCGCTGAGCAGCTCAAGGCACATGGCGTTTTTAGAACGTCGAGCGCCACACGCTGTGATGGCCGGCCTGGCAGCAAAGGCGCAGCCAGCACACCGCCACCCCCGCGCCGCTGCCGCAGGTGCGGAGACACAGGATTTCCGCGGGGAAGCACCAGGAGCCGGGTCCCGGTTCAGCGGGAGCCGCGCCCCGGGTGACCCTCGCGGCGCGGCCGGGCCGTGCTGCAGAGGGCGCTGCTGCGCCGGGACCCGCGGGCAGCAGCGGGAGCCGGAACGGGAACGAGAACGGGAACGGGAACGAGAACGGGCCGTGCCGCCGGCACATTCCGCTCCCGACACAAGGGACCCCGGGACTCTCAACCCATGGTAAAACTCCCTGCGTCGCATGGCTGGAGAGAAGGAATGAATGGAAACTCCGACCGAGCGGTGAAAGGCAACATCGCTGGTCCCTCGGGCCCGGCGCTGGCCTGCCCTCGGCTCTCCAGGAAATGCCTACTGCCCTTTCCCCGCTTTTAGGAGGAGCAAGACCATGCACAGCCCAGCAGAGAGGCGCTTGTGCTGCCTCTCAGCATCAGCAGGGGGGCAGCAAGTTTGGGTACCAATGCCTTCAGCCCTAGGATGTAGGCAATGCCATGCATCACCGCAGCCTCCTGCTCCCCTCTAGCACCTCACAGAGACTGCACACGGGGGAGGAACCCGCCCTTCAGTAGAGCAGTCTGACCTCTCGGCAGGTGCTTGTTCAGTCCCATGCACACCTGAGCTCACCAGAGCGTCCCAGACTTGTGCGGGGAGCGCTTGTTCACACACGGCAGCACCGCCCCATCCGCCTCTGCTGAGCGCTCGCAATCGTGTGTAAGGCTAGAATCACTCTCCCTGTAGAGATGGGGAGCAGCCACAGCTTTACCCAGCATAACCGGGGCCACCTTCTTTTCTGTCTCTAGCCTGCGCAAGAATTTATCGGGTCTTCGGCATGAAACGCTGGTAACAGGACTCGGTAGCAGTGAAACAGTCAACAAAATATAAAGCTGTTAGAGCGGGATGGCGTCTCTGCGAAAGGAGGTGCGGGAGCCCTGCCCTCTGCCTTTGTGCTCAATCCAGGCGTAGAGACGCCTCCCTGATCTTGTGAAATGCCTGCCAGCGAGCGTGTGTAATGTACTGTGAAATTTTTGTGACTTGCTAGGTTATAAAGCTGGTTATAGGAGAATTTAATAAAAAAAAAGAAACCAGTTTATCTCTTTCTGATAATTTCTCTATGGCTTTAGGGTCTCATTCTAGCTTCCTCTCCATGCCTGGAGAGGTGATCCTAATATTCAGCATAAAATGTACAGATTCCCTGAAGGGAACTTGAAAGAAATTCTTTGCTACAGATTCAAACCTGACAGCATATATCACATCAGGGGATCCCTTTTATCAGCAGGATATTCAGAAGGGATGAATGATTTACTCACGTAATCTCTTAAACCTTTCACTTGCAGAGTCTGAGATAGAATTTATAGCATTTTTATCATTTGTGCCCAAAAAATCCCCAGTAAAATTCCTCTATGAAATCTGAAACCCTAGTTGCTGATTTTCTAGCTGATGAAATTTCAAAGAAACATGTTTTTCTGTGCTAGAGTAACAGCAGGCCTTTGCCTTGGCTTTGGTGTTTTCACATGTTAGAGATCACATAATTCCTCCCTAGGGTGATCCATTAAATAGAAACCTCCCATCTTTTGCTTTTGAAAACACTGAGGATGTGTATTAACCTCCCATAATTTGAGACTGTACCTTGTTTTGCAGAATTTTCTCTGATTTCCATTTTTCAATTAGACGCATATTTACACAAGAAACCTAAACAACCAATGCTTTCATTCTGAGTTTTAACCTAAGTAATTAGCATTGTTTCCAGATGATGAGGAAAGCAACTTAAGTGACAACCCTTGCTTAATATTTCTGTCATGAAATTACTGCAGAAATGTAAACCAAAAATGGGCCGTGGCATATTTCTCTCCCTAAAATATTTTTCTTACCTGCTCCGTTCTCCCTTTTTCTGATGAAAATATAAGGTGGTTTGAGTTAGGTTGTTTGTCCTGTTGTACTAATAGAGTGCTATTATATTTTTTATTCTTGTAAAGCAATTCTTGAATTAAACTGGTAGGAACGAGCCCAGAATGAAAATGCAAAACAGATCATCATCTCATTTGCTAACATTGTCATTTTGTTTGTTGTTTGAACCCAAAACCATCAAGCGTGAGTCTGGGCTGATACAAATAAATAAGTAATAATGCCAGTAACTGTTTCTTTATTTGAACTTAAGAGGTTGCAGGGGAAGGAGGCAAATGAGCATGACTGGACTGATAATCAACATATTGGAAACAACCAGAAGCACAGAGCTACAAAAGACTGAGATTTCATTTTAGCTGTTGGTGAATGTGTGCTCAGCCTTTAGAAGGGGGTCGCTGGCTCTGAACTAATCTCCAGAAGGTTGTTTGTAAACAGGGATGCAATTCTGGTAAGGACTTCCCACCTCAGACCACATTTCTATCAAGCCCACAGGGGGCCCCTCACCCCTACTTTTCTGCCTTACGGAGCTCCTGCAGGAGCTGGGGGTCTGCTCAGTCGGGACACCACTGACCTCCACGAGGCAGGGTCCTCACTGAGTGCTAAATTATGCTCACACTTACCTAGTGCAAGCCCCCAGTACTTCCACACATGTGGTTCACCAAAAAAGAGTCAAATTTACACCAGCATAAGTGACAGCAGTATTTGGCCCTGTGGAGCAGGGTATGTAAGGCCAGATCCTCCATGGGTGTAAGTTAATTTGGTGCAGTTGGTATTTGTAGTGCCAAATTTATTTCTTACCATTTAGTATGTGGCCAAAGGTCAAGTTAAGAAAATATTTCACTGTCATAATTATTCCCATGAAATGCAGAGCAGTTTGTATTTGGCAGGCAATGTCATTTCCCATGCCTTAAGAAGCTGGCATTAATTTCCTGACACTGAACAAAGACAGATTCATTTACCTGACTGCCATTTTCTTTCACCTTGCGTGTCTGAATCTCTGCAATCTGATGCAGTCCTGGAGGAGCCTTCCTGGGCTTTACTATAGCACTAACAATAACCATATCTCCATTTAGTGAGGATTTGTGCTGGATTTCATTTAAGGAGAATTTTACTTTAAACCTGGGGAGTAAGCTTGGAAACTTTGTCCCGAGGGCTCTTTGCTGCTGCATTTTCTCCCTGAGAGCCTGCCTGTTGTCATTAGAGAGCAGAGGCATGGTTCCTACAGGAGGGTGATTTCCCAGGCTGTTGCTGTGTGTCAGCAGCCCTGCAGCTGGATAATGCCATGTCGTGAGCAGCCCTTGGGAGCAGCTTAGTGCTTCTGATACAGATTGTCCAGCACCTTCCCTCTCTCAGCATCCTGTGTATGCAGCAAAGCTCCCAGGGAGAAGCCTTTTCCCATCTGAAAGGAATCTTAGACTGGGAGCAGCCAAGCAGGAGCACTTGGCAGCAAGGGCACTGGGATGGGATAAAGTCTTTAAGGGCTGCAGGGGAGCCAGGGTGCACTTCTGTGCCTCCAAGGGACTGAGTTTTGGCTCTGCCTACAAATGCAGTTGCAAACAGCCACCTCCTTTCTTTTTCTCAGAAATATTTCAGTCCATGACATGTAGCTAATATCCTCAGCTGATGCTGGCTTGCCTGGCTCCCCTGAAGCAATGAATATTTATACTAGCTAAGTACCAGCATACATTTCATATCCTTATGATTACTGCTTACAGCTATTCCTGTTTGTTTTCCCATAGTACTCAGAAGGCTGAATACCTTTTACATGCAGCATATTTTCACCATCATTTTTTCCCTTGTAGGTTTCTTCAGATTTACACATTTTGAGTTCCCATCACAACGCTGCATTAATTTAAATTGGGCAGTGGCAAAATTATCTGAAGTGCATTTGTCCCACCCTGACACACAAAAAACCACATCACCCCTCTCTGCTCCTTGCACAAAAAGAAGAAAATTCAAGCCAGATAATTCTGCACATCCATGGCAACAACATAGGCATGGAAACAGCAGGGTGGACCCTCCCACACCCTGGCCAGTGCTGCAGGATTTCAGTAAAATTTCCCATTTCTCAGGATATTAAGTTTGACTGCAAGGAAATCTAGACATCATGTAATCTCACTGCAGCTTTGGAGCTAATAAAGACACATAAAACTTGCCACAGCCTGGAAGCTTGCTCACAGGCGCATGTGTAGGTTTTGAAATGAGGACAAATACAGCATGGGTGCAACAGGACACAAAGAACAAAGGAGGAAGTCTCAAATACAGATAGCATAAGGAGGCACAGTCTGTTGGAAAAATACAAATTTTCAGGAGCAGGGAAGGCCAACTCAGGTTTGGATCACATGGTTGCCACACTGTGGCAGCCCAGCCACTGGTGCCTGTGTGCTCCCCTCCACTCCTTTGTCCCCCGGAAGGGATCGCCCATGGCAGGAACACACTCAGGGGTGTCCTGAGTAGGAAAATGGCCCCCACTGCAGTGAGCAGCAGCTCTTCTCCCTCCCTCAGGGATAAGGAAGTGAGACTTGAACCGTGCAGGCACCAAGACTGGGTAGTGACCACTGAAGTGGCTTTTAAGGATCATCACAACCCCTCTGTCATTTCGGTCACTAGCCCAAGGTCAGGGGTGAAGCAACTGTGGATGAAGCAACAGAGCCCTCAGGCTAAGATTTGCATGGTATGTAGACACCTGAGCTTCACCATTTCAACAGTAGGTTCCCAAATACCTATGGGAATCTGTGCCTTATTATAGGGCATGCTGAGACACCACCTCAAAGCGCACACCTGCGCTGGGGCTACAGCACTGAAATTGCGAGGTCGCTCACCCCTGTGCAGAGCAAGGAGCTGGCCAGGCTGTGGCTCCTGGGGCCAGGCAGCAGCATCCTGATGCCTGCAAAGCAGCCCCTCACCTCCTGCTTTGGGCCTTGCAAATGGAATGCTGAGCTTACTGGGCTGTTGACAGAACATTTTAAATAGCTCAGTTTACTGTCCATCTTAAACCCTCTCCAACCCACTTTAGCAGTGGGTTTGAAAACAGGTGCTATCATGAAACACAAATTGGGATTTGTTTATTCCCACACCTATTCTGCTGTTAAATGCAACACTAGAGCCAATCTCACCAAATCCATGACCCCATGACTTTGTGGCAGCAAAGCATTGAGGTAAAATGCACAGGGTTGAGGAGAAGCATGGTTCCTATCACACAACCTAAGGTCATGATACATTAGAGCACTTCCTTACATGCTCAGGAAACATAATATAGTCTCATCACACATCTTGGGTGGACATCTGAATCTGAGATGGAACTGTGTGAGACACAACACTCCCTGGCTATGGGCTCGTGGAAAGACACAGGGGTGAGAGAATAAGCCTTGCAAGGCAGTAGGACAAAGTCCAGAGAATGCTACTCTGGTTGGCTGGGATTTCCCTTGACTTTAGCAATGCATGTACAACTTGTCACGTCAGGACAGCCTCCCATACATATCTAGTCTCAGCAACCTTTTAATTGCTTTTGAGGATTTTTTAAAAATTAGAATAGCTTTCATCATGCAGCAATGGACACCCACCTCAGTTTTATAAGGCCATTACAACAGAAGCTGACAGAGGTGTTGAGAAACCTCATGATTTTAAACGAGTTTTGTAAGTTTTATACCTCAGGGTGGATTTTACATTTTCTGTGTTCATTTGCAGTAAATAAACTTTTTATCCCTTGCCTCACGCTCTACTTGGTCACTCAGCTTCTTTTGTCCTTCGTCTCCAGGAGGAAATTCCCAGCTGGATGCAGGCAATATTATGCTGGTTTAGACAAGAAAAATTGGTGCAGAGTGTATAATTCAGCTCTGAATCATGATGTCTTAAGGGTTTAGCGAGGAAATCTAATTGACACATATGAGTGTTCAGGACTTAAAACCATGTGGTAGGGGCTGTCTGGTGATTTTGCAGAGCTGCTGGCAGGAGTCAGACTGAGGGAAATCCCCCTGGTGATTTGTAGTTTTGGAGAAGGAGGACCAGAGCTGCTGAACTGCCAGGAATTTGATTTCTGGCCACAGCTGTTTATTCCATCTAGTACTGTTCCCTCTCACAAGGCAAGCCCACACCTTCTGAAGGGGCTATAACATGCACTGCTTATTTTTACCATATCACAGAAACATCTGACTTGGCTCTCCCCCTGTATTTTTAATGCTTGCCAGTTCTAACACTTCAGATATAAAACTTGCAGATCATCCACTGCCTAGCTTTTGGGTTTCAGTTTGGTTTTTCCCTAGCAATAGGACATGCCCCAAAGTATTTCTGAGGAGAGCAACTCTCATCTTAACAAATGAGAAGTCCTTGGCTCTGTATGATATATGCCCTAGTTAAAGTAAACAATAACATTCATATTTTCCTGTAGGCTGCATCAGAGCACTGGTCAACCATTCAGTAAGTAGCCCATATTTCTTATTGCAATTTATGGCCTTGAGATGGACAGGAGCTAATGCAAATGTCCTGGGCTTTTGTGAGGGATGGTGCAGGGCACATAATGGCTTTGTAGTTACAAATGCTGAGCAGATACACAGTTCACTGATCTGTTAAGCACTTTTGAGATCATTCAGTGAGTAAAAAAATACTATGTACTTGTAAATGTCAAGAGGAGTTACTGATATTTATAGAAAAGAAACTGTTTTACTACTTCCAGTTCTGTGAAGCAAATATGCTGTATACTTTAGGGTTCAGCTCCATCAGCCCAGTGGTTTCTGTGTGGATCGGATTTTTAAGGTCATAAATTGATTGAGGTGACCCCAGCAATTCAGCCCCATGTCTGGGTCATTTAAAGCCCAAGAAAAGGCAAGTGACATTTAACGGTGGGAAAACAAGCAAAGCAAAGCAAGGGGAATATGGAGGTTTGTACTATGACAATAAAAAACAAGGCATGTGCATTTCATCAGCTGGATTTCATAAAGAGCTTGATCTTGCAAGCTCTCTTTTGCAAAATATGCATGGGCGTAGGAATTTAGCATAGAATGCCAAAGAACTCACTAACAGGACTTCCCAAACACAGAATCAAGGCAAGCAAGAAAAGAAGGGATTAAGTCCGACAATAAACACAACATTCTGTAAATTACAACTCTAATTTAATGCACCACATGGAAAGCTTTGCATTTTAATTTATCAGTTTCTTTTTAATTGACCAGATTAATTATTTCCACCTTGCCATTTGGCAGGTAGGTCACTGTTCTTTTTCACAGCATTAATGAACTAATTCCATTTTTCCACCCTGTAATTAAAAGTGCTAGTTACAGAGACCACATTTATAAATTGGCTTGGTGCACAATAAAATTTACTCTTTATTAAAGAAAATATAACATCATTTCCCTTGTCAAAAGGGACTTCTTTTCTTTGTATTTCTCCATCAGCAAAACCATTACTAGAAAAAAATCCCCTCAACCCTGTATTTTTTAATCAGTAATAAAAATGGGTAAAATAAAATTATCAGTGAACTCCTAAACATCCGTAGGTCTCCCTTGGGCACACCATGCTCAAGTAGAAATGTGAAAACTATTGAAGGCTCACATTACCCATGTTTTATGCTCTAATCAAGGGCTCCCAGATCAGGTAAACAAGCAGGACTCTGCAGGATCCCACTGTGTCAGCCCAGTTGCTCACTTTAAGAGAGGTTGGAGGAACATCAACACTTGTTCATTGCAACCAGTACAAGTCAAACTCACTGGGTTGGGCTGATCCAAGGGCTGCCACACCTTCAAAAGCTCATCTTAATTCTTAACTTATCCTCTCAAATTACTTTTTGTGCTTTTCCTGGCTTTAAATGTCGTAACCCAGTGAGCTCACCTAATGGAGCCCAGTTCAGGTAGAGGCTGGATCTCACTGGTTGTACTGGCTAAAAATACACAGGGTAAGACAGGAAAACTGGAGCAAGAGGAAGAAGCAGAGGGCTTTGTAAAGGAGTAAAGCTGTACTGATCTGAAAACATTAAACATGAAAACATGCCTGCAAAGATTATTTTGTATTTCTAATGAATTCACTACAGTCTGGCTGAAGGCTCCTTTCTGTTTTGATGTTAGTCTCTTCTCAGCAGCAAATTTAGCTGTCTAAAAGACACCTAGAAATTGCATTTGAGAATCAAGTCCGCAGGTAAACCTCATATCAACACCTTCTGCCACCATTTTGACATCTCATGTATGTGCTGGCACTGAAAATATCTTAATTTGTCCGGTCAGAAACTGGACAAAAACCTTTTTTAAAGATGTATATGATCTAGCTGCAAGGTAAAAAAAAAAAAAAAGATTTGATATGTTAAATATGTTTCAGTGAATTCTTGTGCATGTGAGAAAACATGAATGTTTTCTTATCTAATCCCTTGCCTTTCTCTAGTGCTCAGGGTCACTATCACAGGGCTTGAAGAAGGGATGCAGAGTCAAGGAGAATTCTAAGGGTGGCAGAGAAAAGGAAAGGGAAACCAAAGGGATAGGATAAAGTCAGGAGGTACCAAAGAGAGTTAGAAACCAAGGTATTAGCACTGGCCTGGGAAAATAAGTATCCCAATCCCCAAAATTACAGCTGCCCAAAGACAAATGTGGTTGACAGCTCTTGTTCCTTTCTGCTCTGGTGTGTGCATCTGAAACCCAGCTGTTACAAAACACAGTTTTCTCTCTACAGATTGCATTTTTTCCCCATAAAGAAATAGGCAAATATTTATATCTGCAAACAGCCTTAAGACTCATTCTCTGTGCATCTGGGAGAGTGAGATTAATTCAACAGGATTGTGAATAAAAATACAGCAACTGCTATTTCTAATTCCATTTCTCAGTGGAAAGCTTCTAGTAACAGCTAATAACTAAGTCATACTAATCAACTCAGTGACAAAACCTCTAAAGTATGTAATATAACATGGTTTCTGATTTTTTTTTTTAATCGAACCTACATGTTGCAGTCTCCTACTCTGCAGTCATAAAAGTTTATAGTCTTCTCTTTTGTCTACTGAGATTTCAGGTGTTTAACCACTGACTTCCACCCAAACAAAGTCTGTAGTAACAATAATTCTATCCATGTGCTGCAGTAAATGAACATTTCAGCTTGGCTGGCAGTGACAGCTTTTACATACACAGTCAAGCAGAGTAGTCTGAATTCTGCCCTCTGCCTGTGTAACTTCACTGCAATGTTCATGGCTGTCAGTGGAGCTACTTCTGATTTACTTCAGTGCAACTGAGGAAAGAGTTTGACCCAGTTTGTCTGTATTTATGGAAGGAAGCCTAGAGAACAGCATCTGTTCTTGTTTAAAGTGCAGGAGATATTCCAGCGTGGCTGAAGGAAAGCATGCAAGCCAAGACTGCAGCTACCAGCACCGTCGCTATGGCATACCATCCTCAGGATGTTCTTAAAATGCCTGGAAGTCTGGTACGTTGCCCACTGTACCTGGGGGACCAAGGCATGCTAAAGCATTTATGTTAAATGACTTTTCAATTCAACTTCGACCCAGAGGCACCTCTGGAGAGACTGGGTGGAGGAGCAGGAACAACGTATGGGAATCTGAAACAATTAAAGCTGTTCCATGCTCCCCTAGTCTGTGAACTGCCTCATATCATATTGAAGCCAGGAAAATTTGATAATAAAAACACAGCAGTTCAATTAAATAAACTTTTAAGGCACAGGAATGTAACAATACTAGGGAGTCACCTAAACTCATTACTAGTCCAGACTGGCTAGCAGTGCTGCAATGATAAACAGTCATTACAAAACCTATAATTTATTTTCCACAATTTATCTTGCAAGAATGGTCAAGGGATCCTTCTGGCAAGCAAGGTCCCATTATCCATGGGGAAATGGTCACTTGCTAAGGCTCTACACTCTGGATTCCCTTTGGGTGGTAATTGACACCAGGCACAGCAGTCTGTGCTATTAAGCATCATTGCAACCCCTGCTAGCACAGATCCAGTCGAAAGCAGTACTAGCAGTACTTTCAAGCAAATAACTTGTTTGAAGGGTTTGAAACCTGATTATAAAAATTTGTTTATGGTTAAAAGTTTATGCTCTGACACTAGAAAGTGGCAAAAAATTAAACTAAGAATTAAAAAACAGAGCCTAGATACTTTCAAGGTAAAAATGCAGAGAGAAGGAAAATTAAGCCAATCTGGAACTGCACAGTTTGGATTCACGTCTGCATAGCTCTGACATCTGTTTTCTTCATTCAGTCCTTGACAGGAAGAACTGGAACTATAGAAAAGAGCTGCCTTAAAGTCTGAGAAATATGTACCTTGAAATCTTTGTTTAGATTTTACCACCACACTCACAAGTTGACAAATTTCCTGACTTTTCTGGACTTAGATTTGTTCCTTTCCACCAAGAGTCTCTTGGCAATATGAGAGGAAGCCAGTGTCCTCGTTCTGCCAAGTTATATTTGCACACTTTTCCTCCAAGTATCAGTTCTTACTATTCCCCAAACACCAGAAACGTGCAAAATGAGGGCTTGAAAGGATCAAAATAAAACTTTTCCATGTGGATGCACATACTCCAAACTGGCTTTTCCCACCCTGGTAGTCCCTGCTGACTTCTTTGACACCAGTGAAGTTCAGCCAAAGCCAGCAGCAAACCACCACCACCATCAAGTCAGGCAACCCCACCTGAATTCTTACACACCTTCATGACTGAGCCAGTCTTGGACAACTACAAAATCCACCCACAGCTTTTCACCCCAGAACAGTTTCTCCTGACACTAGTTATCCACTCCTCAGCTGTCACCGCTTTGCATTTCTTTCCTGAGTTATGGCTGGGTGGAGTCACCAGGCCTGGTGACAAAACAGAAATGCTCCCTCCAGAGCAGTAAGGGAGACTTCCCTGTGTGTCCCAAATATCAGTGAGTCTTCATGCTGCTAGTTATGTGATAGAAAACGGCCTCTGCTGCATCAAGCCCACCAAGGGATGCTCATAAAGGAGGCACCTGCTGAGAAAATGCCTCTCTTGGGCACAGTAGCCTTCATGGCCGAGAGCCAGAGAGACAGCTGTGGTGTCCAGGGTCAGTACAGGGTCAGTACAGACTCATAGGGTGTTAGGGTGGCATCTTTGCCTGGTAATATCAAACACTGTAAAATCATTTCAGGAAGTTACTGGTGTAAATTGTCAGGTGCCCAGTTATTTTGATTTAGAGGTAGTTTATTTCAGTACAATACTAATCCAGAGAAAAAAATAAATTCAGGCGTAAGAGTAATGCAAAAGGAGATTTAAAATACACACTTGGCTTTTCCTTGGAACATTATCACTTACAGCCTAGTAGAAAGAAAAATTAAAAAGCATCAATGGAAAATAAAAACAATGTGTCAGTACACATCACATTTCTGTTGTTTCCAAATCTACTGATCCCAATTAGTCAGCCTGCAAAACTATGGAGACCTCTTCTGATTCTGCTAATCAGAGCCATCCTCACATCTGACTTGCTGTGCTCCCATCAATGCACACTATGGTTTGAGCTGCAGGTTATTAGTGTCAGGATCACTGCAGACAGATTTGAAGTCATTCCTGCCAGCTCAGGGTTTTTCATAGAATTTCCTATTCCAAGACCTTCCAGTTCTCCTCAGACCAACAGTCAGCCTTCAGCTCTTACAGAGGAATAAGGATTTAGGCTAAACAGGTTTTGTTCTACTCCCAAATACATCAGGAGATCCTGCATCCTTTTCATCCATCTTATAGCAGCATCCAGGTGCAGGCAGGACCTGAAACCAAACCCGGCTCTGTCTGCAGAGCCTGGCAAGAAACACTGAACTAGTCCCACACCAGGTGCTGGGGATGAGGTGTGGTGTTTTTTCTTGTTGTTGTTTTGGTTTGGTTTGTTGGTTTGGGGTTTTTTTCCCTTTCACCCCTGCAAGCAGTTTCCCATCGGATTCATTAATCCAAGCATTGGGCCAGGCTGGAGCTGAGGGAAGAAGTGATCAGGAGGAGGTCAGGGAGGACCTGCCCTTTGTGTCTAAGGCCGTGCTGTAACTCAGCATCACAGGGAGGAATCACTTTATGCTTAAGTGCAGTAGTTACTAAAAAATCTTTAAAGCAAGGAAATTAAAATCTTTAGACTCAACATGGAAGCCATTTAAGAAACTTGTTTGTGATCATGGAAAACACAAAAAAAGAGGTGCTCTTTAGAGAGAGGAGGCAGGAAAGTAAGTGGGAAAGCAATAAAATGGTTCAATTGGAAGATATTGTTCAAGCCAAACAGGTGCCTTTCCAAAAAAAGAAACCAAAAAAAACCCAAACCAAAAACCAAAGACTCAACTTCAGCTCAACTGAAGCCAATAGAAAGGGAATATGAACTAGAACAATAAAATATTGGGGCATGAAAGTTTGGAAGCCTGAAAGTGATTATGAACAACCAGTAATAAAAGACGTAAAATTAAATAACTAGAAATTCTTTTAACAAATCAGCTGGTTTACCAGGGATTAGAAGCAGCATTTTGTAGTAAGGAGGCAGCAGATTTGCTACACAATTTCTTTGTATTTGGGAGAATTTCAGAAACACTTTCTGCAGCTGCAGCCTTACCCATTGCAAGGCTGAGAAGCTGTCAAAAGAGTGGTTAATAAAACTGAAGCACTAAACCATATGGTTGCACGCAGAGAGGCAGGGGTTTATAAAACTCTGCTCTGGCACAAAAGGCTGGGGTCTTTTCCCTGTGGTTGTTAGCGCTGCCTTAGTAAGTATGAACATGTTTACTGGTGTGAACTGGAAAGGTTTGAGTGATGATGATTGATATTAGGGCAAGATGATTCATATTAGCACTCTCTCAACAGCACTTCTATCCAGAAAAGAATAACTGCCATCCCGTATTGCTTTGGTGGTCCAGAGGCAAAAAAGTCTCCTTTCAAGAGTAAAGAACAGGGCCCATCAGTGGGCAATCTGCTGAACACTAAAAATCAACCAAAAAAAGTCTCCAGAATGGCACTGAAAGTAGTGAATCATAACACCACTCACTCCTCACCCACTTTAGATAACCTGATCTCAAAACCCAGTCTAGAAAAGAAACCTGGTTACAAGACATCTTACATTTTTGCTTTTCCTAATTCTCTGTATAGATCTGGTAAGAGTACTTTATCAGTAAATTCATGTCAATGAAAGCTTGGCCACTGCTTTGATCATACTGTTTAATGCATCTTCTGTATCTCCTAGATGGTCTACAAATAAAAGTAATCCCTTATCAGCAGTATTAAAAAAGCAATATGAATTCACAGATGATCGAAATCCTGCCAGACGTAGGCAGCCAGGCATGCTCTGTATCCATTGTCACTCTAATTTCAAATTAGGTGAAATGAAGAAAAGGTGAAACAGACACAGAACATTTGGTCTGAATATCTGAAGAAAATAAGGGTTTCTGCTTAATAACTTATGGTCCTCATACTTGCAGCATTTGGATTGAGGTGGCCACAAGGTGTGATTCAATTTGTTTTTTAATTCCGTTTACTATACTGTAAATGCAGGCACTGCTACGGGTCTCTATAAAAAGCAAAGGCTGGTGTGGGTAGGCAGACATGGGTAAAATATTCCCCTGGGGTCTATAAGTGTGGAGACTGGATTAAAAAAGTACTAAACAAGAAAGCCATCAAAAAGAAGTGAGGGGGTGGGAAGAGAAAGAAAAAAAAACCTATCCCTTAAAATGACATAAATATTTAAGAGCAGGCAGCTTGTAACTTCTATCCAGTTTTGCTGAAATTGGAGGTCCAAAAATCTTGGTGGTGGAGTGCACAACTGGACCCACACACATTCAGCTCCGAAAAGAAGGGTTCAGCTGTGGGCCATCAGCTTCCTTCCTTGCTACCTGACCCAGTGATAAAAGCAAGCAAAACTGAGCAGAAGGGACTTTTTATTATTTTTTTAATAACTTCATCTATTCAAGTACGCCCAGATTTTGAAGATATGCTAGGCAGAAGAAGGGGCTTGAAAAGGGTCCCATGAATTTTAAATACCACAGCTGGCTTTAAAGCCATGGCTGAAATCAGAGCAGACAGGAGTGGACTCCCTAGGATTTTTTCATTTGGATCATTGGTCTGAGAAGAGCCAAAAGAAAAATCAATCCCTCTGGGCTTGGAATTAACCCAAATGTTAAAGGATTTTCCCTTATGGTGAAGACCAATGAGAATATTATCTTTAGCAGTAGGATGCTTTATGTGTAGGCCACACCAGATAGGGTGCAAATCCAACACTTAGGCTGTAAATTGCCTCGAATTGATCACTCTGGAAATCAAACTACAGAGCCAGGTATGGGACCAAAGGTGACAGGAGTCCTCCCCTTTACTGTCATTTTGTGTAGAGGAGAGCTCAACAGCAAATCCCACAAAATCTGTGCTGTGAAATAATTCATGAACAGTATCAGAAAAGAGGTTTAGCTTGCACTTCTAGCATAACCATTAAACTCCATTCTGGATTTTCTAACTCTTTTATTTCATATAAGAATTCAGAATTAAATTTAAAAAAACAGAGGTAGGTCACACCTCTGCAGCCTTTGAGCTCAGAATAAGTTGCCTTCAGGTGGGTTTTATCTCCAGAGAAGGAGACATCTGCCAAAGGGCACTGTCATAACAAAACTGGCTTGAAGATGAACTGTTGCAATTCTATTTACATTCACAGAGTTGCATTAGGGAGGTGTCAACAACAGCACTAAATTCCTGCCTGCCTGACTGCCCAGCTGGTAACTGAAGTCAACCACAATTCAGAACTTGATGCCAGGATGCAGCAAACTGAAGCTGCTCATTCATCAATTTCTGCTCACTGTGGTTTAAACTGAGAGCAGTTGTACAATACACAGATACAAACTAGAAAATTCCTGAGGCAGCATATGAAATCCTAGCATGCTGCTACTTCTGAAACACCTAAGCACCAAAGACTGAATTCAACTTGCACAGCCTTTTAAGGAAGCAGTTATAAACAGAACAAGAAAATGATTGTGGAAGACCAGTCCTTCTGATATGGAAGCTAGTTGGCCAAAAATACCACCATGGAAGGGAGGGCCAAAAGGGGTGATGGATTGCTCCAAATCATAGAGCTCTGTCATCCCAATTCTCTCCTGAAGATATACAAAAATGCCATTTCCAGTACATCCAGCTCCACAGTACTGTTCCCAAGCCTGACATTCCCAGCAGAAACTGCTGCTACTCAAGATAGACGTATTACTGAGAGGAAAACTACCTACCTTACAGTACAACTTCATGAAAAATGTTAACTATGAATCCTGCTGGTTTGTTGAGCAATGCTGTGTTTTCATCAGCTAATCAAATTGAGCAAAGTCTTCTGTATTAGAATAAGCCAAATCATTACAATCATATTTCAAATGCACACGATGTGTTTATGCCTCTCATGAGACACGCTGTCCACTCCATTAAAACTAACAACCTCTGTAGTTATGCATGCTAAAGTATTAGTAATCAAATCTCATGCTTCATGGTGTAAGATGATCACTAGAAGTGTCAGTAAGAAATTATTTCCTAAGAGATGGCACAGCAAGATGTGTTTGTTGCCTTTGAATCATCACACGTTGTCAGTAACAGCATACTCATGTGTTAGACCATCGATCCAACAATTTGTTACAGCAAATTCTATCTCCTGATGTTCAGCAAATCAGTCACTCCGAGACCAGCAAAATATAAATCTGCTTTCACTACAAAGTAACGAGCAGTAAATGTTGAGATGGTGAGGAATGCAAGGCTACCTTCCATGCAAGTTTTAAAGTACTTCTAGAACTGGGTAAATCAAATCTCCAGATTTAAGAATCTTCTCGAGTTTTCAGGCATCAAGATTTGGCTCTGAAATTTTCTGCTTGGTACTAATCTCTCTCAGTATGCTATTAACTTTTTGTGACAATCTCTATGGCTAAATTAATTTCCCTTTGTCCCCTGTTTTTCTGATGATTCCTAGGGAAATTGAATGTAGTAGAACTGTCACTCCCATCCCAGACTAACACAGTATAACAGCTGGAAGGAGGCAGGGGGAGGATTGCTGGTCCAATGGTGTATTCCTTCACACTTCACATTAGCCTCATTTGCCACTGATGAGCTTTTGGTAACTACAGGAGTCAAGAGATAATCTGTAGCTGATGGGATCCTTCCCAACAGATGAAGATATCAATAACAAAGATGCATGATTTTGTTGCTGTAATACATATGTTATTAATCCCATTGTAAGTTTGGTATTTAAAATTCATCAATGAGTATTTCTAGAAGAGAACCAGGGCATTTGCTCTTTGGTAAATCTACCCCAGCAGTCTAGAAATTACCCTTACAAAACCATCAGATTTCTTAACTTTAAAATAGATGGTTAATTCCTGGAAATGCCTTCAGAAAGTGTTTTATTATCATCCTGGAACTTCCTGCTCTCACTGGCTGCTGTTCAAAACCACCTTGGCACCAGAGTTCTGGCCTAGCTGTAGCTTCACATCACCTGGCATCAGTAGCCTGGAAACAGTCCTTTGAGATAAATTACTGTGGCACCAAATAGTGGCATAAAACTGGACAATAAAATGTTTTCCTTTCAATAAATAACTCTGATGCTGTGAAGCTTTGCTGTCCTCTCCTGCCAAGTCTCCAGAAGCTGTCCATGCACAGTCTACTCAGGGAAGACACCCTTGCAGAGCCTGAAAACTCTGCCCTCCAAAAAAAAAGGTGCTCAAGCATTACTGCAGCAGCATGGCCCCATGTGCTCTTCCTCTGTCACAGACTTACATGAGGTAGAAAGTACCTGTGGCTTGGTTTTCAGAAGATCCATGAAAAGGCTTCCAGTCCAGCATTTCCCTTCCAACTCACTGCCAGTCAGCACTTCACTGCCAGAACATCACACCTGCCTCCACATCCAGCACTTGGCTCAAGTCACCCCCCATCTCTGCACCGAGGGGAAGTCCTCTTAACCTTTCCAGTTTCCTATCCTGTTTGGGTTGTGGGCAAGAAGCTGCCTGCTCATGTGTGCTGGGCTGTCTTGCCTGCAGTTTTACATCTTTGGCACAACTAAGAAAACAAACCCCACATGTTTAGTATCATAAGGAAATGATCAGACATAACCCAGGCTAAAGTCCATGAAGACAAAGAGCCCAGACACATGCAAAAGGGCTTTTCTCTGATGAAACACCACTATTCTCAGTCTTTAGCAGCATTTCTCTGGGGTAGCTGGAAAGGCAGCTCTGCCTGGAGCCCGGTGTGCAGCCCTGCACACCCACCCACGCTAGCGTATGGTCCATACAGCTGCTGCTGGCTACCAGGGCCAGTGTCTGGCAAGGATTATCTGTAACTGCAAAGCCTTTCTGTCAGCCCACCCATGCTGGCCAGAGCTGGCAATTACATTGTTTATACAAAATACCTTTTGATTAATGGTTAGATAAATAAAAGCTGTAGCATATGTTGCTCTCCATATAAAATCCCAAGTCTGTCAGGCATACAGTGCATCTGGCCAGGAAGGAGGGACAAAGTTTTATTCTTCCTGCTATACCCTGTACCCCCTGCATTTAAGTCTCAGATCCCTCTATCATTTAACTTATTACATTCTCATGTAGTTCAGCAAAGAAATCTAGGCATGGCCTCTGCAGCAAGCCCCACCAGGTGTCAGAAAACATGAAGAAGGTGGGATGTGTTCTTGCTGACAGATCAAGTGGTAAATCTTCAGTAGAGAAGCACAGCTGGGACACCTGCTGGCAGTGGCTGATAAGGATTCCCAGAAAGGCATTATTTCACTCACTCCTAGGGAAACTGAGGAAGTGGTTTCCTTGCGTATTTATGAAATTCCTGGTTTATATATGGGGCACTGAAAGGCATTGTTGCCATCTCTGGTTCATGGGGCTCTGTCATGCCAGTTGTACTGGCAGCCCAAATCACACACTGACACCTGGTGTTCACATACACTGACCTGGCAGCTCTGGCTGCCTGGAGAAAACAGACAGCAGCTGAGGGAAAGATCTGTGGTGCCATCACTGTTGAACTCACACCTCAGAGGGGGACTTGGCACTGCCCAATCATTCAAACAGTCTTGGCCATCTTATTTTCAAGCTCCCTTTGAAGAGGTCTTAGGTTAATAATTCCAAGAGTACATCCAAATTAATATTTTCTAATTGCATCTGATTAATTATGAGGTACAAACAGCAGTGCTGGACATGTGATAGCAAAACAAACCAAGAATTGTCCTAGGACCTGGTGGAGAGGGTAAAGTCACAGGTCTCAGCCCATCTAAGTAAACCCAGTGAGATGGTTTGGTGTGCTCCCTTCTTTCAAGGGAAGGGAGAAGCAGCCCTCCCAGGGAGGCACAGCCAGTTACCACACCCACCCTAACAAACAGACCAGCTTGTGGAAGAAATAGGGTCAGCTCCATGGGGCAGTGTCAGATCTGGGGAGAGATGACCACAAGTCTTCTTTTCCCCAGGAAGACAGCTGTGACAAAAGGGGAGGGCTCAATGCAGGGAAGAGGGCAGGATCCAGGAGAGAAAGCTCAGTGCTTCATCATTACTCACACTTTCTTCATGCACCTCTTTGCTGTGAATAGACTGTAATAACAATTTCTATGTCATCCTCAGAAGATGAGGATACTAAAAATATTTCTCCCTGAAAAGTCTTGCATGCCCAAAAAATTCTGTTTCCCACCTCTACTGCACTCTACCACCAAATAAATCAAGAGGATCTAATAAAAGGTATTATATCTCGCTGAAAATTTTATCTCAGTTACAAATAAGACTTCAGGCCAGATTCTCAGCTGGTATATATTTTGATCACTGAATCAAAGCTCGAGAGAATTGCACGGACCAGGCTTTTTGTCTGTAATGCAGATTAATAGAGGAATGGGGCTCTAAAACGGTATCTGCAGCCAGATCACAATTTTGGGCACTTCCTTGCCAATTCCTTGTGCTGGGGGCCATAGATCACAAAAGTTCCAGTGAAGATCAGACCAAAGTGCAAATGTATGGACACACTGAGCACGGTAATTTTTGAGCAAATCCTTACAATGAATAGAGGAAGACTAAGAAGGTATAAAAGAAAAAGTACAATATACTGGCATTAAAGATTTAAAAACACAACAAAGTTAGGATCAGAATGATTCTGCCCATGCCCTAATGGAACACAACATTTATCAGCAAACTTCTGGCAATGCTGCCTCAAGACTCCACACGGCTGCATTTCTGCATAGAAGTCCTGCTAAACTTCTTAGCCTGGCAGAGCAGAAAAGCCAGTGAAAACAATGGGACATGTGAAACAAAACCACAAATGAACACACATTCAAGCTGTATAGTAGAGAGAATGAAGCAAAGCCCCAAAGCAAACCCTAAGGTGTTCCAGGGCACAGGATTGCTCTGCCAGGGCCCATTAATGCCATGTAATTGTAACCCAGCACCCACAGAAAGAATTATGGTTTTCTATAAAGCAACATGAAAACCTGTCTAAGCTCAGCAAACTACCAAAAGGTAAATCAAGAGTAGTTAATAGAAATCAATTATTTCAAAAAAAGGGATGTAATATGAAGAAAGGAGAGTATCCCAAAATTTTGGAATGGTCAGTTTGGAAAAACTCATGGACAGTCGTTGATTCAGAGCCACTTATTATTACAATAGCTGCACAACTTGGACCTGTCCTTTTGTATGGGAAGGGAAATATCCCACAACAGGAAATCTCCTCTTGAGGGCTGTGTGCCTTGTTGGCAGTGAGACCACAGTGTGGGAGAGACCAGGAGAAAAAACTTAGAAGCAACTATGGTGAAACTGAAGGACTCCTTGGCAGAGGTGACATCCTCTGTCACTAGGGATGGGGGAACACAAGGGGCTAGTAATTCTTTCCAAATGAAGCCTTTGTCCAGTGTTTTCTATCATCATCCCTTCAATGTGGTAGCCTTACATCTTGTGGTTGCACCTCTAATTCTTCCCTCAGCCAGTGATTAAAAGATGGCCCTGAACTGCAATGTTTGTACAAAGATTTTCAATGTCTTGGAGTTTGGGATCTTTGGAACAGATCCTTTGGCTAAGTCTGTGAGAGAGATAAAGATACCTGTCAAAAGGGAGCCAGTGAATTTCTGTTTATAGCAAACTGCCCTGTGTGGGCTCAATTCACAGCACAGTTTGTCAGGGACAGTTCATTACTCACAACTGGGCTAGGGGCCCACCAAACATCTGAGGAGCTGCTGGCCTTTAGTGAGGCCATTAAAAACAAAAAGCAGTAATAAATACTGTTGTTGTGCCTCCAGAAAGCCCAAAGGTTAAATGAACTGGGAATCTTCCTGTCGGATTAGAGTTCCTCCTGATCACAAGAGCCCCTGTAACAGAACTGACTGAAGCTTGCCAGCCACAGCTGGCACCTTTCTAGGGTACACTGGCTTAAGCAGTGATCAGGTTGCTCAGTTTTTCCTATGAGATGTTATGATTACTAATATAATGGGAAAAAAATACAAGGACTTTGAAAGGCATTTATTAAAAAAAAACCAAACAAGCAACAAAATCAAGCAAGGAAGCTTGCTATTTGTCTTTAAAACTTTTGTATCAACCTTAACCACCTTAAGCCAGTTTCAGAAAACTGAAATAACATGGGACTAATCTTTGACTGCTGAATGGTGGTGGAAATAGAAAATGGTTTTTAAGACCATAGAAGTCCATCTGCTCTGAGTGAATACTCCATTATCCAGTTGTTCAATATCTCTCCTCTTGGAAATCAAACCTGCACCACCTGACTTTAAGCGGGACTAAACTTTCTCTGAAGTCATCAGACGATCTTTGAGCTAGAGTTAAATAAAGATTTACTGGATTTTCAGACTGCTTTTGGCCAGCACTGGAGAAGGCAGAGGAGAGAGACTCGCTCATCCATCATGTCATTCCAGCATGGCTGGTAGGAGACAGCTGCAGCTTTATCAGTCAGGAAGCGCTGAGCTCCAGTGCTAGAGATTGGGCTTGCTTGTTCTGCCAGTGAGCCTTGACACAACTTTTCCTGTAGCTCTAACTGATAAAAGAGTTGGACTTTTTCTAAAAGCAGCTCAGAAAGTAAACAGGCCAAGCTACAGTTACGTAGAACTTGCAGGGAAGGGCTTGCCTGAGAAAGGGACCAGAAATAGCCACTTTAGTCCAGGGTGGTGCATTAGAAAATAGATGCATGTATGTGAAGGAGAGAGAGGACTGAGGGGCTCATATGCCACCCTGAACCACCATTGTAGGGACCCATAGGAGTGGCCCAGAGCCCACCAAGCAGGACACTACTCCAGACAATGCTCAATGTATGTTGGTGCATATTGTGATTCTGGTGTATATAATTTGTTTCTTTGTCTTTTAAGAAAGAAAATAAAGAGGTTAAAAAAATAAACAGCAGTAAGACACAAGCATTGCCAGTCTTTTCACGATAGACTTGTATCACATAACAGAGCTCACACCTTTTATTCTTGCTGAGCTTCGGTCAGCACTCTTCTCTGAAAGCAGTCATTTTGCATAGCAGTTAATCTCAATCACACTCATGGTTGCTTAGATATTTTCAAATATGATTTTAAAAATAAAAAAAAATCCAGCTACAGATCTCCCATAGGTAGAAATATGTTAGGCAATTTTTTACACATTGTTTTACAAGCTGGTTTGCTGGTCTGAGTTAAAATGGAAAAAAAAAAGGGAGGGAAAATTGTCCACCTAAGAAATGTATTTTCATTGTGGAGCGATCCATGAGATACATTTTGATCCCAAAGTTTCCTAGACTCAGAGCTACCAGTCTTTTTTTTTAGCAGGGGATACAAATCACAGCAGAAGTGCAGCTCTGTGCCAAAAGAACTTCCCATCTCAGAAACACACAACCCAAACTGGCTGTTTCTGGCAGCATGGACTTTGTGACTTTGTTCAGAGAAAGGCAACAAAGCTGGTGAAGAATGTGAAGCACAATCCCTATGAGGAGCAGCTGAAGGAGCTGGGGTTCCTTATCCTGGAGGACACTCAGGGATGACCTTACCACTCTCTATAACTCCCTGGAAGGAGGTTGTAGCCAGGTGGGGGTCAGGCTCTTCTCCCAGGCAAACAGCAACATGACATAGGTTTCAGCTGTAAGAGGTTTAGGTTGGACATTCTTCACAGAAAAGCTGGTCAGACAGTGGAATGGGCTGCCTGGGAAGGTGGCTGAGTCACTGTTGCTGCAGGTGTTTAAGAAAGTCTGGGTGTGGCACTCAGTGCCATGGTGAAGTTGTCAGGGTGGTGTTTGGTCATTGGTTGGACTCAATCTCAGGGGCCTTTCCCAGCATAACAGATTCTTTAATTCTGTAATCCTGTGCCAGGTGGAGAGTTTGCTGATGTCCCCCAATTCTCCTAGACATTTATGCTTCCTGGACAAACACTTGGAATACTTGAACACTTCAATGTTGCTGTGCTCACTACAGCACTCGGCTCCATGCAGCTGGGCTCATGTGCTGACTTTGTGAGTGCCCTGTCTCCCTGCAGACCTCTCCTCTCCCTAACAGCCACTGCCATCTCAGATGCACCGTGCAAAATAGCCTAATTTCAGCTTAGATTCCTAAACAGCATTCCAACAGTCCAAAATCTTACCCAGTGTACATTTGTACCATTTATTTCAGCTGTCTCAAGAGATTTGCCAAATGTATACTGAAATATCTTGGTCTTATAAGAGAATCAAGTATATGTCACACTTAGAGATCAATATATAGAAATCAGATTCAGTGAGCTTAAATTTGACATAATTGCCTTTCCTTTTTTTTTCATATGGTATGATCATTGGCATCTGTCTTAGCTTTTAATCTGTTTAAAACTTTATTGGCATAGTCATATGAGGTAAGTAAATATTTTTTTTCATGAGCCTATAAAACATTATTAGTTTATTTTTTCATCATGTCAGGTTGCATAAGTATCTCATGGTGCCTGTACATCTTCATGAGGATTTTATTCTTTATTTTGATTTAGACTAAACTAAAATAAAGACCTGTGCCAAAGCCCTGAGCTTTTTGACAGTCTTTAAAATATACAGTAATAAAATTGAATTAACAGGCTCCCTTAGTGATTTCCAGATGGCAATACACTGGTAACTGCAGAGAAACCAGAAGAGCTTTAGCCCCCTCTGTTCTGCCCCAGCATTGCAGCCCACAAATTGTTTGCATCTCTTCCATTCCAAAGTACAAGGGCCAGAGGGCAGTGGTAGTGGGGCAAGTAAGAATGGGATCCAGTCATCAAAATAATAGTAATCTTGTAATTCATTCTCTAGTTTACTTATACAGAGTTAATGTCTCTATGTAAACTACCTTGATGTGAATTAAGAACATCACTAAGTACATAGTTTATCCCAGATCTGAAGGGAGAAGAGCCTACATAGGTTCATTTTCCAGCTGATGAATCCTGAGTGCTCCAGAGTAGACAGTTCTTACTCAGGACACATTATTATGTATCTCATCTTTTGTCCAGTTGAAATAACCTAAACTATTTCCCTCCAGCTTTATAAACTGGTCAAAATAGATAAATTGCTATATTTGAATTTATTAAAAATGTCAAAAGAACCAACAACAAGGGATGATGTTGTCCTGCATGGAAACATCTGCATTACCTTGCCTTTGTACACCCAGATAATGTCCCTATCATCCAAAGAAGAATGATGTAACTTGCACAACAAACTCAGAAGAGTGCAGTATTATATCCACATTGAGCAAACCTGATCTGAGACCTTAAAATTCATTGCTCCTGCAGTCTTTGCTAGCCAACTCTTTATAGGAATAGGGCAATATTCAGTGCCAAAGTGAAAAAAATATTTTTGTGCTTGAAAGCAACTCTTGTACCTATGAAAGAGGTGACTAACCTTGCTAGCCACCTGTGGATGGCACCACTACAGTTGCAGAGTAGCCTTTTGGACTGATTGTGATGTGTGGGCTTGATCCATTACAATTACTATCTTCAAAAACAAGGGTCGTTGTAGGGGCTTGGTTATTGCAGGACTGAGCCCACAGTCCTACAGACAAATGGGGTGGAGACAGAGAATAAGCAAACCAAGCAAACAGAGTTAAACACGTTTTCTGAAGTTATTTTTCTATTCCACCCCAGATGATTCCTCCTTTTGCATCCATGGCAAACACAACATACTTTTTGGGTATGAGATGCATTCTGTCCACTTGCACACCTTCTCTTGCCTGTCCTCCAGCTTTCCTCACAGAACACACTGGGAAATGCTCTTTTACAGGAATTACAGTTTCTTCAATGCAAAGATAATACGTTCAGAAGAACCCAGAAAGGAAATGGGGGTGCTCCCTCCTTACCCCGGTAGGTTCTGAAGCAAGAGGGAAGACTTCTCCTTCAGTGAAGTTAAGCAATACACATCGACGATATCAATAGGTAAAGCAATTCAATAGAATCAAATCATTTATGCTAGAATTGCTGTTGAAGTACAGAGAAACTGTGCTCTGGACATGATAATTATTTAACTAAGGAGATTGGATTAACTAATAGTTAAACAGCCCCAGTGCCAGCAGGCAGCGTCCTTGGCCATGCAGTTGTTCCTTTTTAACTCTTGCCCCTGTGCCATGTGCAGAACACCTGGAGGGGGCTGGGCCACCACCCATCTGCAGGACAGAGGTGGAGATTCCACAGCTGAGGCAGCTGCCTCCTCTTGAGGGCTGGGGAGGCCTGGGGGGTGTGGGACACTTGGCTCAAGGCTTCCTTCCCTGGGGTAAAATAAGGAGACCACTGGGCTACCCTGCATTGCATCAATGCCAGGTGGTGGCAGACGAAGGAGCTGTACCGAGCTCTCTGTGGTTTCCCTTTTCCACTGTATTTCCCCTCCTTTCTCCAAAAGTGAAAGTCATCAAATGCACAAGCCCCCATCACAGTTGGAAAAACACTGGTGTGCAACTTCAGCAAATATAACTCAGTTGTACCGATCAAATTGAAAACAGAGAAATGACATAAAAAGAACATACATTATTTTAAATTGCAATTTTTATACGTTCACTTTTATTGCCGCACTCTTTAAAATAAATCCAGGACCTGATTTACTTTAATAAAAGTTTAATTTCACATCTTGGTTTCAGTTTTGTACTCTTAATTTATTCTACGGCCAGCCTTCTGATAGGAAAAGAGCTAGAGCAGCTGGGAATTTTACAGTCAGGTTATACTCAAGGCACTGTAATACAGCGGTTAAAAGCAAATTCGGTTGTAGCTTCCACTGTAGAGGAATGATTTTGTCTTTCATTTTTTTCATATGTAGTGTTTTGAAAAAGCAAATGGAAATGGAGCCATTTTTTACCCTTGAAACTTAAAGAAATGCATCAACATTTCACAGTCACATTTCAAAGTCAATAGGCCAGAATACATAATACACAAGTGACTTGCAGCAGCACCACAGAAGCCTCCTGCTTTCAGAAGTCTCAGCATACCAAGGAAAATTTGAATTATGCTTAAAAGAAAATTGCCAAGTGATTTCAGAGCACAAAGGCAAATATCAATTACTCACCTTGTTCCACAGCTGAGCAGTTGCCGACCTCAAGCTCATTCAACACACATTAGCAAAGCCAGGTTGCATACATGTGGGCTGGCCTTACAAACAAGGGCACAACATAACTTGCTGAATGAGTATCAGAAATAACTAATTCAACTGCACAGAAGTGAAATTGCCTCTTTAAGCTGTTGGAGACTCACGAGTCTCACATTCAAACACTGCCTCAACACATCTGAAACACGAGCAGATGCCAAGAGATGCCCAGGGATGCACCTTGAGGGAGACCAGACTGCACACAGCTACACTCATGGCTCCCCGTTCTCCCTGGAGCACCTGGCTCTCCCAGCCTGGGACCAGGAGTTCTCCCATCCCCTCTCTGAGGGCTTACCTCATGCAGGTTCATCTTGGCCTGGGGAGGGGAGTCCTCGCTGCTCTGCCATCACCTCCGAGCCTCCTGGACCACAGGGCCACCGCAAGGCATCCTGTTCAGCCACGAGCTGCTGCAGGGGAGGAATCGCCGCCCGCGCCGGGCCTGGCACCAGGACACAGCTGGGACCTGTTGCTGTCACTGGGGATGGGGATTGGTGGGAAAGGGCAGAACAGCTTTTCAAACTGCAGCGATTTTCTACCTCCTTCTCCTTTGTTTAACCATCCCCTTGCCTCAGGAAAGAGCTGGTCCCCAGTGGCTGCCAGGATGGGACAGGGGTGCATGTGGTGATGCGTGCTACAACCAAGGCAGGTGAGATTTGCTGGGGAAGGGCTGGAAATCATGTGAAAGACGAAGCTGCCTCTATCAGGACTAGAATGCACACAGCCAGAGAAAGAAAAGTATGTTTGGAATAAAATGGCAGGAGTTTGCAAATGCAGAAAATGAAAACAGCCCTTGAGAGGCAGCTCAAGTCTCCAGGTGTCAAACAGCCAAACAGTCCAGCCTGGCAGGAGATCAGCAAACCTCTGCTGTCTCAGCATGTGACTCCTCAGCCACCTTCCTGGGACATTGGCATACACAAACATCCTATTTCTGAAGAGTTTATGTGCAAGCCATAAGCAAATTCCATCCTTCAGACTCACAGTAGGAGCACAGCATCACGCTTACGATGTGAGATGCCACGATTCAACACAGAATATGCAGCTCTGCATGCAGTGGGGGAAAAGACGCAAGCACAACTGCTCCAGGACACTAGTCCCTGTATTCATAAACCTGCTCAGCTCCCTCTCAGGGAATCTGCATTTAATTCCAGTGCTAGGTACTTGTGCTCTGACTGCTGACGGTCTTGCTCATTGCTCCAGCATCTCTACAATTGCTAACTCATCACTAATGTGGCATTCACAAGGTTCCCTATCGAACTACTCACAGCTGGTTTTAACTTTGCTCTGACTGGTCTACTGCTGTAGCATACCAGCACATGGTTTCAAACAAAAGAAAACTAAAGTGACCCTATTGCTCTTCTTTCCTCATTTATTTTGGAAGGGAGAATCAGCCTATGCTTTCTGCAACAGCAAGAAGGATAGTTTTGGTTTTAGTAATGTAAATCATGCAGTGACAGAGGTGATGAGGAAGGACCCAAAGTGCTGAAGCATGGCTGAGCAGACAGCCCACAAAGGCTCAGCTGTAAACACCTGCTTGAGCCCTGATATGCACAGGAGTCTTATATGAACTACTGAAAAGAACAGGAAATAACATTATGTTTTATTTGGGTGTGCAGAGCAGCACACAGGTATACAAATAAAGAGATAGCGATTCCCTCTCATCAGCCTTTGAAAAGTACTAAATTGTAACCAAGGCAGCAGATTTGTGAGCATCTGAAATTTATCATTTCTCTATAGCAACCAGCTCCCTTCTGCCTGGCTGTTGCTGCCAGATGTTAATTTCACTGTAATTTAGCCATACACAAAAGACACTGGCTTGCACTGCCCTTGCTCTGTTTTCCTCATTAGCAATTCTCTTTGCTTCCAGGTCATGATTTCATTAGCAGTAAGTCATGCAACAGCTAGGTGAAGTTGTACAAAGAAGTTTTTATTAAATGTGCTGGTGGACTGTGCTGCCTGCTGAAGCTTTGCAGAGGGGGAGCCTCTGTGTTCCAGGGTGTGATGCTAAACCTCTGCACTGCACAGGAATAAGGACCTTCTTGAGAGCCTTTCTCTACTGGCCCTCGGGCAGCTGTCACTCATCTCCTCTGTCTAAAACAGTAAACCCGTAACAACACAGACATACTCCACCCTTGTAAAGATACAGTGACATCCTCCAACATCTTTTCTCTTTGGCCTCATTTCTCCCCAGTCCCTTTCCACAGTTTCTTTTTGTTCTCTGCAAACTGCTTTTAATGCTGTGCTTTAAAGGGATTTCAGCTCTTCATGAGAAGGCTACCAATCACAATCCGTAACTTTGAGACAACTTCTGCATAAATAAACTGAGCTCTGGCACCATTTCAAGGAAGCTTGAAATTCTTCTATTCTTCATCTGCCTGCACTAGAATGTGCAAACCTGTAAAACTGAACACAACTGAGAATTTAGGCATAACACAGTTACAAGCCTGAACAGAGAAAGACAAAGTCTTCATTTTTTATGAAAATCCTAATAAAGTAAAATAAAAAACTTGACTGAAAGAACAGTGTTGCCCTGTACTTCTAGAAGCAACAGTGCTAAGAAGGTAAATCTGCCTTGCAGCTTACCCACTTATCAAAGTATTGCATTCAGCTCACCCACATCTTGCTTTCTAACATGAGCCAGATTTACTTTCCTTAATAACCAGCTTTTATGGCCTCATCTCTAGATGTATTTACCCAGCTGCTATGTATTTGCTAGGTGAGCATGTGTGTCACTTCATGTTTCAGAAGGGTTTTTAAGCCTCGCCTCTGGGCAGTCAGGATTTCCTGCTCTGCGGCGGCAGGAACAGAGTGAGACAGGAAACACTGCTGCTGCTACGGGCTGCGAGGGACTAAGGTCAGCGGCTGCGTTTGTACCTTCTCATTACTACCACAGCCTCAGGACTGAGTTTAGTCAAGAACTGAACTTACCAAATTGCCCTTTTATGTTTTCAGTATTTGCCAACTTAATTTGATTACATGACATCGGTGATATTTCTTGTCTTTGAAATACTTTTGATTATCGTGTTGCTGAGCCAGCACTGACTGATGCAATGGCAGCGCCGGATATCCACATGCTCAGTGTCCGTGTCACTCATGGGAACAGAGCCAAAACTCCCAGCAGCCTGAAATGGGAGCAGCTGTATCACGACCCTGTCTGGAGACCATCCATTTTATATTTTGCTATATAGAAGCATTGTGGGAAGTCAGTCACACTCAGACAAGCCACATGATACTGAACAGCAGAGTTGGGACAATCATTTTACATTCTTCATAATTTAAAAATATAAAGTATCATTTTTAAACAAAAACATTTTTCGCTTATTTCCTAATTTGATCTGGCATTTTAGAAGCACCACCTTAAACTTTACATGATTAGAGTCACATCATCGAATTTTGTCCACGTCTTTCAGCACACACAGAAATCCACTGCAGTGCTCATCACTTCTGTTTTATTCTTTAGAAGGCTGCTATGATACTCTACAGTACTACAATGAATACCTCATTGTAAAAGCTGCTATGGTCCCCATATTGGGAGGGGCAATACTGAATACTACCATGAAGGTGGGAACAGGCAGATATGAATGTTATACTGAAAAGTATGAACAGTCAATTCAAATTTAGATTTATTCTGCATCAAAATGAAAGATTCATAAAGTTTCTCATAAAAAGATCGATGCTTTGTTTTTTCCAAAGTGCAAAAACAAATTCATAAATGAAACATTTTACGGCATTTAATTAAAGGTACGTATTATTGTAATTTGTATTGTTAAATAGTAAAAATAACAGTACAGTTTAAAATATTGTAGCCCCATTTATGAAATGGAATCTTTAATTTCAAACTAACAGCACTAGTATTTTTCAGAGACAGCACAGCAAACATCTTTGAACAGTATTTTTGACCACCTCTGCCCTTTGAGCAAAGCAGACCTTAAAGCTGACATGGTAAAAAGCAGCCACTTGCCAATTCTGGTCTCCATAGAGAGCCTGAGGAAAGTCATCAATTTATGTTAAAGGTAATGTGGAATTCAAAGTCAGTGTTGGGACTATAAAACCATAAACAGTGAGCCTGTGGTATTTACACAGCTGTGAGTTCAGATCCAACTTTTTATAAAATTTATGTATTTCAAACAAAGAGAGCACTGATGGAGTCTGGCTGTCATCCTGAGACAAGTATATCATCATCTAAAATCTCCTTCAGATTGAGACTCACTGGATCCAAGTAAAAATACTGCATTTTAATGCTGTTAATAGAAGGAAAACACAAATCAAATGCTTGATGAGGAGGTAGTCTCCTTCCTGTAAGCAAGCACACAAAAAAAATTGGATCATGCTGAGCAATTGTCATAGTTCTACATGGTGAACCATGTGCCATTAGTTCTTTTATCCCCTGCATACTATGACTTTTGCAGGTTTTGTGCAATGTGTTAAGACTGAATAACGGTGCTAACACAAGACAATGCAATATTTCTTTAAAGCAACATGATTTCAGCCAGTTTTGTTTAAAAGGCACAGAGTCTTTATAGCAATGATGCAGCTAACTGAGAAATACTGCTTCTGCTCACATGTGATGCACTGCTGCACACACAACTTTAACAGAATCCAGGACCTGTAACAAGGTTTTAAATGAGAGATGAGCACAGCAGCAGGGAATGATATACCTACTGCAACAGCTTAATACAACAGGGCTTTGAAATATGGGGAAGCTTCTGTATTTTATTGAAAGAATTTTCAAATAGCAGCTGAATATGGTCCCCATCCTGTGCTCACCAGAGGTGAAATTCTGAACCAAATAGCCTAGTGGTGTTGTGCCCTTCCTTCCCTGAAATTCTCTCTTTCCTGCTGTCCTTTACATGGGACACAAAAGCAGAGCTCCTATTAGCATACATTTATAAATTCAGTCTCTTCTCTCCCAGCAAATGCCAAAGCTTTCCTAATAGTTTTCCTTAGGTAAGAGTTCATCACCAAATTAAAATGAAGCAATATGACAAGTTAGTAGAATATATTTGTTTAGTTTCATCACAAAAAAACACATAGTGGTTTAGGCTGATTTTCTTTTTATTAATAATATAAGGTTCTGTAATCTCTTAACATTACAACTGAAGCTTTACAGTTAATCTCACACTAAAATGATAAACACTGTTTGGCTTTATTTGCAGAAAATTAAATTACAACCTTGATAAATATACATTTCCAAGACTGAGAAGCAATTTGTGTTTTCTGGATTTCAGTGCTAATGTATCCCTGCCTTTGAAATTAGTTTGAAGTTAATTAACATCGCTACTGAAGAACTATTTGGCCTGGCCTTTGTTCACAGTTGTAAGGCAAAGATGACATCTCTTACTTAAACCATTATACTGTAAGTCAAATCAAGACACATTTTTCTTTGACTTGAGATCCTGGATCAGCTTTTAACAGATTTGCTTCTTTTCCCTCCAAACTTTTATACAGGTCTCTCTAATGTAAACATATTTTACAGTCAAGCCATAGCCACTCTCGGCACCTTTCCTCCTCCAAAGGGAGCAGAAGCTGTGTAACTGGAAGTTATTATAACCTTAATTAAAACTGCTCATAACTTACATTTGGCCAAAATAGTCAAGCAAATGTAAAAGTTGTGTTATGCATCAGCACTTCTAATCTGCATGAATCGAACTCCATCTCTGAACAGGCTGCAGCTACAGGAAGTAAAGTCTGTAGAAAGAGAGAAGAGTGTACAGAAGGAAGAGTGGTGGAAGACTACAGTATTAGAGAAAGTAAGATTTTGTTTCAATGGTGAATGATCTCTATCTAGGTCTTCTGAACTTCCCTTACATTTTTTTTCTATTTTCATTACCAATGAGAAATTAAAGACAGTAATACATATGTTTCAACTAGGCTCTGACTAGTTCATAAGATAATATTTAGGAAGACAGCAATATTCATTACATTTGCAGTTAATCTTTTCCTCAGAGCTATCCAGTGACAGTGCTTTGGGATCCTTGTAGCCTGTTATTTCACCTTCCCATAGTACAATTGATCATACAGTAAAAATATTTACTGCATTTTAAATCACTTCAGAAGGCAGTGGCTATTTAAAGATTAGAGAGTATAACGAGTTTTTACCTGTGTACTTTCAATACAAAAAAGGATGAGGAAACCATAGTCAGAAAATTAGAAAATGGGAAAGACGTTACAGAGCTGTGCTGTTCTTTAGTCAAAATCTTAAGAGATCAGTATTACTAAGCTATGACTACTTGTTCTACTCTTGCTGTGCTGTGTTTTTTCTGCAGAAAAGCTTCACATGCTTCCTTCAAAATTACTTCATAGTTACGAAAACTTTCATTGAGGCACATAAACACTCTTCATTTTTACCAGCTCCTAGGTAAGTCTCCACCAGGGTGTGACACAAGTCATCAGCAAGACTCCAACGTGGCCACGGAGTTGCCAGCGTGCAGCTGAGGCTGTCCCTGCACCGTGCTGTGCAGATTCACCCACCCAGACACCTTTGTGTACACTTAAGGAACATTTAACCACAGTGCAAAGGCTCAGTTTCCTACAACAGACTGCACCTGCTGAAATACAAACTCTGGGGACAAGAAAAAGTAACAGATTTTTATACTGAAATGTTGTGTGAAATAAAGACCATTCAAAATAAATCCAGCTGCATTAAAAATATCACATGAACATTCTGTCTTATGACCTGCAGATGATAAGAGTTCTTTAATTAACTTGACAGCATGCAGTTTAAAGTCATGGTTTGAGTGTCCATGTTTTTCAATCATTTGAATTGTAGCATTGAAATTAGTCTTAAAACAAGTTCAGAATTGCCTGATATGCAGTATTTTTTCAAGCATTTTATACTCCTTTGGTATATTACCAAAACTTAAAAGCTAATTAGAGAGTATTCTAAAATAGTTTAAAAACAAAAATGCAAGTTATCATTTTCTCATTAAGGGCACTACCAATACAAAAGGTGTCCAAACTGACACTACAGAGCTGTGAAGCAGTTGACTAGAGACAGTGTCCTCAAAGGATAGTCTGTATTTTTTCTATCTTATGCATATACATTAATTATCAAAAAGTTGGATAATTTGCTTTAAGAAAGAACCCACCTTAAAAATGGATAAATGAGTATTGACAAAAATTTTGTTTATTTTACTGATAAGTTTCAATGTAAAAATGCTTACTCTCACATGATACTGATCATGAAAATATTTCATTTCATAAAGTTCAATGGACAATTAAAATTGTGGCTACTTGTGAAGTAAATAAATGATTCATAAAGGCCATAGGAAACTGTACAAAACTTAAATGGGAAATGTCACTTCCAGGATAGATGTAGGTTGTCCATTTAAGTGTTTTATTAAACCGTTGTGACTGTTTCAAAAGACAGTGCCGGGCAGTTTCATTTGAATAACTGAAAAAGTTATTTTGCCTCTGTGCAAAATAAACACAACAGGAACAAAACCCATACGCACTAGGACTGAAATACAGATGAACACAAAATTTTGTTACAAACCTGTTTTCAACATACAGTGAGAAATGTCCATTGTACAAAACTTAGTGACTGACCTACAGTTAATTTAAGATTATCCCAGCAATGCAAATACAACTCAGAACAGCTCAATTGTGTAAGATTTTCCAGTAGTACTACTACTGAATTTTTAGTAGTTTGACTTACACTGTCTCTTTTGATGAAAGCCTACATTTGTACTCTTTCTGTATCTGCTGGTTACAAGTCTGTTACATACTTAATCCAGTACAGGGAGGTCCTCCTTGGTGTTCTCTCATCTCTCTTAGCAGCTTTCCTTCAGCAAGAGGCTGGGCTGTGCAGCTGCTTCTGTAGCAAACACTGTTTTCAGTCATTTTCCTCCTTGTGGGGGATGCTTTAAGTAAGAAACATCTGGCAGTAACCAGCACTGAAAATATTGTCAGCTGTGCTGCCTAGCCCAACTTGGAAACCCAAATTTGCATTTCCTGGTTGGTACTTTATGCCCAGTAGGTTGGAACATTGTTAAGTAAAAGTCCATAAACATTAATAATGATGTTTACACTTTATTGGGGGAAAGGGGAAGGGAATAGCAAAAATCAATGCAAGGTAATAGTTTTTAAAGTTTAGTCTATGTTATATTTGATTACTGGGATATCAATACAATGAAAGTGGTGGAATTTCAACAGTAATTTTTAATTTTCAGTACATCATTTGTGCAGGGCTTTATAAAAGATTTTTGTTTCCAAAGATGTTATTGGGGTCCACATATTCTTTAACAGATCTCAGCATTCCCAAGCCAACATCAGAGATGCTCTCCTTCATCCAGTGCTTCCGCAATTTGCCTACTGGAAAAACAAAAACAAAGTGTTTCAATATATGGCAGGATTCTAGGAGCCAATCAATCTTGTGACCATGAATGAATAAACACTGTGTGATAAATGCTTTTATTCAAAAATGAGAAATGTTTTGCTTTATTTGATTTATTGAGCCCACCAGACTATCAAGCTCATTAAGCTCAGCATACTCCCAGAGGAAGACTGTGTTCCACACTGTCTACTTTCCTCAGAAACTATGAAATTTATATGAAGCTTAGGCTGAAATCACATGTTCTATTAAGACAAGCAAACAGTACTAAGTTTTTAGAAGCCACAAACTAATTTTAAGTTGAAAACCGTAGAGGAGATTACTAAAAAGCAGAACACCACATTTCTTGATTACTTTAAAGTGAAAAACATAACTCAATAATCAAGCTTAAACCAGCATAAAAATGTTTCCAAGAAGAAGGCTTAATATTCCATTTAAAAACTTCTATGCTGGCTGGTAATTGCTCAATACCATTAACACAAGAGCTTTGTTTCCCATGTGAAAATGGCTATTCACAACATATACCAAATACAAACAAAGCTGAAACAACCTTTTAAGAATTCATTTCACTAAATTCTTACAATAGTCCTGTTAAATGGCCAAGTGTTCACATGCTGACTAACCAAATCATCAACTCTGATTAACTGATCATTCAATACTGAGGACATTTTCTTCCTTACAGACACTCTAGCATTTAACTTGTCAGCATGAAACACAATCCATTTGTCAGTATGATAAGACATAGTAAAGGTTTGAGAAACAGAAACTTTAAGAGTATCTGAAGCTGAATTCAGGCCGTCTTTTGTGCCCTGTTTCAGGGTAACCATCAAACTGTCATTAGAATAATAAATTACAGGGACACCTCTGGAGAATAGAGTATATTTGTTTATACCTTAAGGAATACTATCCAGTCACAATGCCAACAGAAAAAGCAAATAATATGAGACAATGAAATTTGCAGTTTGCTAGAAAATGACTATTAGCAGCATGTGTGTCAAGATCAAAGATCACAACTGAAGGACAAGAGACTTTGTCATGTGGTAGGAACCTTGGCTCTATTTTGCAGCCCCAGCTCAAGAGAGAATCCCCAACTGTGAATATACTGTCACTACAATGTGACTGTCTGAGAACACTGACATGGTTGAATTTTATCTGTTAAAACTTTATTACTACTATAAAAGACCTGAATTGTGGATGTGGCTTGACCATCCCCTCAAGTCACTCACACTGGCTCTTACACAAGCAGCTGAAGAACAGTCATTACTATTCTCAACTGTTATCTGTAATGTAGTTTCAGTGAATGTGTTCTGTGGTTATGGATGTAATTGTCCTGAAAAGACTGCAAACAACTGCTCCAACAAGATGGAGCACATTAGAATCACAGCAGGATGCCCAACAGCTAGCATGCCTGCCTCTTTTACACCTCCAGTAATAATGCAATTCCACAAGGAACTGAACTACTGTCTGAGCAGCACCAAACAGTCGTTGCATATTTAATGAAGTCGCTCACCAAGTGCTGGAAAACAGAAGGTGCTTGGAGTGCATCATTAGTTCTGTCAAAGTGATAATTTACACATCTATCTTGTCAAATTTTCTATGGTTTATACTTTTGCAATAATAAATCTAACATACATCTGATTAGTGAACTGGAAAGAAAAAAAGCTGTACTACAGTTACCAGCAGTCCTTCACAAACATGCTCAACAAAAAGATTTTAACCCCTTGATAACAGCAAAGTTGATTCCCTGCTCCTACTGTTCGTGTCAATAAAATATACACAGAGTTTTCAACTACTCAAGTTTTCACATTAAAAAAAAAAAAGTTAAGTTAAAAAGCTTCGAAGCAATCTCTCCTAATTCTAATCTGGTCCATCAGATAAAATAGAAAGCAGACCAAATGAAAGAAAGAGTCTGTGAAAATGAGAGCAGTACTTAGGCCATTTATATATTGTTTCACTTCAGGTAAGTGCTGTGCTATACATTTTCTGGTCCTTCTCCACAGGACAACCCAAATGGCTTCAAGGATGAGAAAAGAAAAAGAGGAAGAAAATGCCCTGATAGTAAAATATGTTATTGTGAACATAAAAATAATTCCAAGTGACCAAGTTGCTTACCTCCACTCCAAGCCTAGCTACAGAACAGCTTTGTCCTCAAGAAAGCCTTAACTTCCTTAATAGTAAGATCTCAGTCAAGTCTGATCTTATCACAGACTACAGAAAACCAATTGCCTATTTCTAGCCTAGAGAAAGTAGACTTTTCAGTTTTAGCCCTACATGATGGCATTTCTCTAGAACTGATGGGAGACAGTGCACAAATCCAGAAGTGATACAAGCATCTACCACTTACAGGCTTTCAGCACAGTATATTTTTCACAATTAAAAAATGAGATCAAAATCACCTGATCCTATATGCTACATCAAAACATTATTAACAACGTATTTGTAGTAGCTTAATACAGCAAGTTACTACTTGTCCACTTACTTAAACACACTATCACATGCACATTCCTCGTGCCCCAAATGGAAACAAACACAACCCTTCCTTCTTACATCTTCTTCCTCTGCAGACACTTAATCTTGCATCTGAAGAGAGGGTGTCAAGAAGATGGAGCCAGGCTCTGCTTGGTGGTGCCAAGCAAAAGTACAAGAGGCAACGGGCACAGGAAATTCCATCTAAGCACGAGGAGTAATACCTTCATTGTGCAGGTGCCCTGCCCAAGCACTGGAACAGATTGCCCAGAGAGGGTGTGGAGTCTCTCCCACTGGAGGTATTAAAGAACCTTCTGGATGCAGCCCTGTGCAATGGTTCTCTAGGATGGTCCTGTTTGAGCAGGGAAATTGGATGAAATGACCCACTGTGGCCCCTTGCAACCTCACCCATTCTATGATTCAGTGATCTTATGTAACCAAGATGAAGTATGAGAGCATCAGTTCTCAAGTTTTACAGGTGGCAAGTGGCCTGTTCCTGAGGTGTGCTGAGCAAGTCTAATAGTGCCTTAAAACATTCTCTGCTAGGAAGCCAGAAACCTCTAATCTGAACCCCAGCCTACAACACTTGAGTACAAACCCCACAGCATGGCAGGGAACCTACTTCTCACAAGGTACTTCAGATCAGAAAGCTAAGGAGCTTGTTCACTAGCAACTCCAAAGACAGTCCATCACCAACTTTATTTTTTGGTTTTTATCTATCATTCTAGTCTACATATGAAAGAGAAATATGTGAACTGGTTAAGTAACTTTTTCCCAGCTCTGATACCTGCTGCTCTATGTTGGTTTCATTGGAAAAGTTGTTCATCTTTCCATTGCCCTTTTTCACTTGTGCATCTTTGAAAATGCATCTGGATGGCTATAAAAAGTCTGACTGCTAAAAATGGAGTGAGCAAACAGCAGGCAGCAATTGGTTCTCTCACTTTTGGAATATGAAGTACCAGGGCACACATGAACAGTTTTGTAAGGAAAGTTTTCACGAAGCTGATTGATTCCAAGAATTACTCTACACCCATGCAGAACAGATTTATAGCACTGTGAGGTCCCAGTGGAAATAGATTCTGGCAGCACTGCACATGGCTCAGGACTTCCTCCGCTCCAGCCCTTTCAACTTGAAAAGCCAGCTACTGCATAACAGCTTTGCAGAAGGAGCAGCAGTGACAGGTCCTAAGAAGGATGAGGCTCATCCAGCTGTTCTCTTCCTGAAGCTAGCTATCCCCCCAGAAAGCAGCTCTCTCTACACTTATAAATTGCTTAACATGCAAATACTCTTTCAGGGAGAACTCTGCAAAACTGAGAAAGGTCAGTGCAGTAATGTAGAACATGGCAGCACTGGAGTATATTGGACCAGTGTACACCAAGTCTACTGCACAATTAAGACTTACCACCACCATAACACTTTGCATATTTTCACTTGGTATCTTAACAGCTGAATACTTTCAAGTTCGGTGTTGATGAATCAGGAGGTCCTTTCCTTTTCTGTTTTTTTTAAAAAGCACTGAAGATGACTATTAAGACTTTCAACAGATCAAGCAGGAAAATACAACTGTGTTATTGCGTTATTTCACATGAGGTTACTGCACGTTTAACACACACATCAATTTCAACTCATTCTAATGAGTAAAGCAAACTCTAGTATGCTCAGCTAAAGGGTAGAAGATTTTTTCTCCCTTGTGTAGAAGAGAAAAGAATGCGTTCCACTCCCCCTCATAAAAGAACTTTATAATTTCAGAGTTTTGTAGTTTGTCTGATTAATTACTGCAGTGTATAGCTTAAGCCATAGTCTCTTAATGCCAACAAAATGCAATGTCAAACATATAAATGAATGCAAATAAGATGTAAGGTTTGTTTTTTCCTTTGTTTTGGGGATTTTGCTTTGGTTTGTAGTGTTGTGGGATTTTTTTCTTATTTTTTGTTTTTCTGCATAAACTGCCATTGATACTATAAGCTAAACCTGTGCAGCCTGGGATACCTGGTTAACGTTTATTCCAATCAGTTGTCTAGAAAGTAGAAGAAAATTAGTTCTATTATGTTAAGTGGCTAAATGGGGCTATTTTCCTCAACCCCACAATCTGATAATTGTTTCCTTAAGCAACCAGTTGTAGTTAAAACAGTCTCTCAAAGGGAAGCAATAGATCATTACTTTTTACACTGTTCTTTAGTTTTAAATGGGTCCTTAGCTTGGTAATATGAAAGGGATAAGGTAGAAATCCAACCTTCTCCCTTTCTGAGGGTGTACCCCAAAGGGGTTATAGTTGTATTTACATACCAGTCATACCCACTGCTACTTTTTCAGCAAGTGCTATCTAATGTGTACAAAAAAGGCATGTTTGATAAAAGAGAAAATCAAGTGTGACACATCATATGGGTCTTTTTAAGGCTTGCCATGAATTATTAGAATAATTACTCATTTGAACTTAAACTTGTATCTACAAGAAATTGTCATTCCTAATGCTGCTTTTTAAATGCTAAGTTCCTAACCTATGGCTCTCTAGCAACCTTATGTGACTCCAAATCTAAAGATACTCAGTGCCCAGAAAAGTGGAAGGATCAAAGCTGTACTTGAAGATGTGCAATGTCCCTTTCTGAGCCTAGGACACAGTCAAGGCAGGGTGACAGCTGTAATGGGGGATTGGGGGAAGGAAGATTTATCCACAGTAAAGTCTTCTGAAGCTACTCTTTGTAAAGTATAATGATTTCAGTTCTCACTGTGCACCGACCTGCAGCTGGTACTTCCACAGCTGTAAAGTAATTTGTACATTTACACCACTGAAACTGTCATGTATGACCATTTCTTCATTCAAAGAGTATATGAAGATTGACTTAAGCAGGCTTTGTATTTCCTATAGCCTCAAGTCCCAGACTACATCTGTTTTCTCTGATACACAAACCCAGAGTTAAAATAGCTCCATTTATCACAGTGTGATTGTAGGCAGACAAATCAGCCTGTCTGCTTCCAGATAGTGAAAACAACTGTTATTAATCACAATTACAAGACAAACTCCAAAGGAAATTGCACCAGTATTTTCTTTTACCCCACACAACAGACCAGTCAGTGATAAGAGTGACAAGGCTTGAAGGTCAGTAAATAAAACTGACAATATTAGGCTAATTATAAGCACCACATCAACTAAGCACTGGAAAAAAAAAATCTTGAATATTGAACACAATGAACTGCCAGACAAAGCTACTCAAAGTGGAAAATATGTATCAGTACCAGAGGCAGTCATGCATACAACAGGAGCATACAAAGTCCAACAGAAACAGTTTTCATAGCTGTGGAGTCACAAGGTTCAAGTGTGCAAAGACTTAAAAATGCCTTATTTTTTTTTCTGGTTCAACACATGTGGTAAGAAAGGTTTTTTATGGTGAGGGCAAATACATCCAAATGTGCAACAAGCTCCAGCTGCATGCGAGTTGGATGAAATGCTAGTCACAGTAAAACAGAGCTGCCACAGCAGGGAAAGCATGGGAGTACATCAAGGGGGTAATTCCACATCCAGTGTGTGAGAACTGACAGGTCCCCTACACCATCATATTAAAGATTTAATCAGAGGACCACAAGAGCATATAAAACAAAAAATACTGAAACCTTTCCACACATGTTATTACCTACACATCCTTCAATATTCTGATATTGCTAAACCAGAGTCTATTTCACTTTCCATCACAAAGCAAGATGCCTGAAAACAGCCCTAGCTACAATCTAAGTCTAGGAAGTCATTGACATGTTTTAAAGCACAGCTACTGCCCTTTAGTTTTCTCCCCCACACAGAGGTTTTAGAATTACAATTTTTTTGCTCTAGTTTTAAACCACCACCTTTCTTCTTTGCTCTTATATCTGTGACCAGGCAATGCCCAAGAGAACAGAGAGACGAAATGCATTAAGATAATCAGTTTCAAGAAGGTATCTGCACAAATCATACTGACTTCACAACAAGTCTTCCAGACATCCAAGGTTATAGCTTTATATAGGATGCATGCAATCAAATAAGACTACCTATGTATGTGGGAAAAGCATAAGTAAAGTTTATGTAAAGCATCAGGAACAGAAGTATAGCTTATATGTGACATTGGTTCTTAATATTAAAGCACAAAGTACCCTGTGAAGATGCTAGTAACACACAAGTAATTCTCAAACTCCAAGAGAGGAAACTAGGTAACTAGAACTTATCAGACAGCAGGCCAGTAAAGTTAACACTTACATAACATCAATTATGCAACAAATGGTAGATTGCAACACAGTCCAGTTTAAAGTCACTGGCTCTTTTATTCAGACACTTTGCCTAGTGCTCTGGAATTTGGGTTAACTGCATTCATAAAGCCACAAGGGACACAAAACTCTGAAACTCACATTTGAAGTCTTTGTAACTGAATATATATCTACACAAGGATCAGTAAAAGTTGTTTAAGACAAGCAGACCACACTGGAAAAAGAGTGAGTAGTTTCCGGATAAAATGCTAGGAGATTCCTTTCCCCTCAACCCCGCCCCAGTAATTTCAGTTAATACCATGAAACATTTTTCAGAGTTCTACTACGAAGTATTCTGTACTTGCAAATATTTAGCAGTTTCAAAGAGACTAATATTAGACTGAGAATATTACCTCCATGGTGATGTGAAAGACTTCCTCCATTGGCAAGTATTTCTTCTCTAGCAGCCTTCTAAATTTGAAAAATACAGTATTTATTCAACAGCAATTGCACAAGATTTTTGGATTTCATTAAATGCTTGCTATTGCCTTCATACACACGGGTGTATAATAACTTTCTGAAGTAATGAGGGTACATTATATAGGTAAACATTACAGTTCAAGCCTGCAGATAAAGGTAAGTAAGAGTCTTCTAAACAAACATTATCAAAGCCAGAACATTTCAAATGGTGTCTCTTGAAATAAACATATTACTCAAGAATAGAATCGAATATTCTGGATCCCTTTTCCCCTTGCCAAAACTTAAATAGTCCAGTGGCTGGGATGCTCATCTGGAGGACAATTAAGTCTCAATAAAGAAGTCTGAAAACAGGCTCCTCAGAGTGATTCAAGATCCTTATTCAGATCAGAGTTCAACCCAGATCTCCAAGATCCCGGTTGAGGCAGTGAGGTACTCTACAACAGACAACACTTTCATGGATGCAGTTTGTGGCAGAAAACAAAATTTAGTTTTTTAGGTTAAGAACGTTCAAGTTGCAGAATCTTTGCCATTCACTTCTGAATAATTAAGAAATCTTAGAAGGTGTAACAATGAAAGCTTTTCTAAGCCAAAGCACTACATGTCTTTTTCTCAAAAGAGTGCACTTTTTTAGGAATAACATATATAACTGTAGCTGTGCAGTTAAGAGTTTTTTTTCAGTCTGCCATAGAGAACATATACTTGGTCAGCAAACTCACTTTGGTTAAATTTAATCACTGCAATGGAAGATGTGCATTCAGGTCATCACACGAACTAATTCCAGTAAAAGTAATATCTAGGTATAAGTAAAGTTTAATTAAACCTTCAAGTATTACATTCTTCAGTGCCCTATATGCAACAGCATGGAAGTCTCTGAACTTGTAGATATAACTTTGCATTCACTTGCCAAATTCAAGAGAAATAAAAAAAAAAATAAGCATGAGAAGAATGATATCCCAGTTACAAATACTATTTCTCTACAGTCCTATTAGCAATTTTCTGGTGCTGAAGTTTGAGCTAGGAACCAGAAGGTAGGACAAAAAACAGTTTGGCCATAGTCCTTCTAAGAAATACATCTGAAGGTAACAAGGATATTAGTTTCCCCTGACTAGGTAAGTACAGTGTTTCATCAGCTGAAGTGTTACAGCAGAAGTACTACAGAGCCTCTTGGCCAGTGCTGACGCAGCTTACAACTGGTCTAACAGACTGGACTTCGATCAGTGCTTATCTGGGCCTAACAGAAATGGCATGAGACAGTATCATTCCTTATTCTCTACTTGCAGCACCATTAATCAGGTATGATCTTGACAGTTTTACCATGCATTTTACAGACTGAGTATCAAGCAGAAGAGGTAGCTTTGCAAATAATGGAATGAAGAAGACTAGTTTCCCGTGGATTTGGAGTTTAAGGTTTGGTGTTTCTGCCATCCAAAAAACTCCAGGTCAAGCTCTTCTATACTTCAGTCAGAACTATTGATTTAGTGGTATCTAAAACAGTCACCTGGGTAGTCTTTACTTGATGAACTACTAACATGTACCTCTTATTACTGATAATGATCAAAGCTTTGCAAACAGGCTTTTGAGATCTTTCCTGCAAAATTCAGTAAGCTTGGCCAATAGGTTCAGAACAAAATACAGGTCATCAG